>CATIWM010379632.1:0-15208 GCA_949671775.1 Mallotus repandus
TTTTTAGTTTAAATGAGCATTTTATTATTTTTATGATATTGATAAGTGATTTTAATAATTATTTACAATTTATGCTAATTAATTGTATAATGGGAATTTTATGCTATTAATGGATTTTATTAGCAAATATTATTTGTGAACTGGAATTTTATTATTTATTTGGAAAATAATTTTTTTTAATATTTTTATGACATGTTTTGGTTATTTGAGAAAATTATTTATTTATTATATATTTTGTAATGTTGGTTCTCGGTTGGTTGTGAATTGTGGTTCGAGGGCCCAACTCGAGATGTTGAGTTTTAGAATTTTGAAGTGTATTTTTGTGCAGGAATGTCTCTACTTTTATTAGAGAGATATCTGTTTTACAGAAGAGAATCTACCGAATTTTCGGTAGATTTCTCATAAAATGTGACATCAGGGTTGTATTGAATTTTGAGTTTTAGTAAAGTCGTGTCTTAGATCGAGTTTCCTTAGAAATCTAGAATGTATAAGGTTAGGATTTAATCCTAATTTTTTTTTATAGCCGCACCAAGATCGAGGCCTATGGGTCAGGGCTAGTCGAATTATTGCAGAGGAGTGCACACCTATAAGTTATTATTATATATATGCATTGCATATAGAAAATATTATTGGCATCCATATCGTGATAAATGTGCATTTTAATATGTTATATTGCTTTAAATGTTAATTGTTATTGCTCTTATATATATATATTTGTCTTTATATATATATAAATGTGATTATTGGATGCAGTGCACATTTTAATATGATTTATTTATTTTATTTATGAATTGATATTTTGGAGGATAGTCGTAGAACGTGCTATCTAGTGGGCTACACTAAAACTATTGTGAAATGATTAAATGATTTATTGAGAGTTGTGGTTGAGAGTGGTGTGACTGCTAAAGCTCCGATGACTTAGTGTCTCGGGGCCAGTCATACCAGTAGTGAGACTGTTGTATCTCGGTTGACTTAGTGTCTCGGGGCCAGTCTTATAGGTAGTGAGACTGCTGAAGCTCGGTTGACTTAGTGTCTTAGGGCCAGTCTACTACTGAATTGGAAAAGAGAAATGTTATTGGATTTAGGTGGGTCTGATGGCTAGTGAGGTTCATTATATTGAGGTTTTGTACATTCTTAGGGTTCTGCTTTGATCCTCCACTTGTTTGCATCTACTATGTTGATATGAAAAGTGTTTTCGAGCATTTGCATGAAATGCATGTATAAATTAAATATATATAAATATAAATATATAAATATTATATTGATGTTTGGTTGCTTGTATACTTAGGTTGCATGTATATATATAATAATAATTTACTCAGTGAGGTCTGACCCCCTCAATTATTTTTCAGAATCCTTCTCGTCAGACCTCTCACAGTAGTTCTCTTCCCTGGACTCTTTCTTCACCAGCCGATTTATGTAAATTTTTAACTATTATTTTCTGGTATCTCTTAGAAGCTACAATAGTAGTACGTACTTGTTATAGTTTGTGATGATGTTATTGACTGAGGTTGTGTACCTGAATGTCTGTATAAATATTTTATTGTGATATTAATTATAGGGAATTCCTATATTATGAAAAGTTTTAATTCTTTGGTAAATTTATGTATGTTAAGTATGATAATTGTGGTTTAGGCTTGCTACGGGTTTTGGATTCGTGTGAATTCCCGTTCCCTAGCGCCGGTCATGACTCCCGGATTTAGGTCGTGACACATCAACATTTTAAAAGTCAATTCTAAGTAATCTTTTGAAAATCCCTATTCTTAAATAAAATTTCCACCCCACTATGAGCTGGAAAATAGTTAGTTAGAAAATCCGCAAAGGGCTGGTCAATGATAAGTATAATGTATCATACAATGGGTCATGACCGATGTATGTTAAGACATGAAGATTCACATCAATCTATAGTATGAGTGGCATCAATGTCCGATAATCAGCAGCCAGAGCATCAAGAGATCAATAGCTAAAGTGACAGTATGGGCACCAAGCATGCCAGAATAGTGGTCAACCATCACTATGAATTTGCAACCACCCAGCTAGGTTTGAAAACTCCCAGAAAGAGGGCGACATAGGCAAAAGAGGGGAAATAAAAGGAAAAAATGAAAGACCTGGCTAGGTTTGAAAACTCCCAGAAAGGGGGGGACCTAGGCAAAAGAGAGAAAATAAAAGGAAAAAATGAAAGATCTAGCTAGGTTCGAAAACTCCCAGAAAGGGAGCGGCCTAGACAAAAGAGGAAATATAAAATGAAATCAGTTGCGTTTTCATTCTAAGAAGAGTAATTTAAGAGATCATAAGATTCTGGTTTGTGGTACAAGAGCAAGAGTTGGGGGGGGGGCGCAAATTTTGAGATGAGTTCAACCTCGTAGGTGGCAAAGTTATTCTATAAGTTAGGGGGCAAATGGAGTATCTTTTCCATACTAAAGGTCGAGCATAATCACCCTACACCAACAAAACATTCCATGGGGGTAACCAAGCAAGAGGCATCTGTTGTCATCATCCTAATAAGATCATGAGAAGGCCTCAATTTCTATTCCATCTGATAATACTAGTCTCAATGACAGTCTTTAATAGACTTGATTTTTGAATTCGAATTCTTCGATATGACAAGTGCTAGTTCCCGACGATTAGCTGTAAATAGAAAAGGCATTTGGCTAAATCATTCAAGATATTTTGTTATTAATTCATGCATACATGGAACCATTTTGCAAAAGACATTCATAAATAAATGCTTTAGAGTAATGCATGTCTTTCACAAAGTAGTAAACACGAGCTCATGTTGTCAAATCATTTTTGAAAGCTTATAAAGATTATGATCATGCATACATCTGATTTGAACTTTGTGTTCCAAGAGTAAGATAGCCTCACTACATATGATGCAAACCAACTACCAATGACTTCGCTTGATGCATGTGCGGCTAAATGGCTCATTTTATTTGACTTTATCTGACGCCCCCAAGGCTATATTAGCACCCTTTATTTAACTTTGCCTGACACCTGAGAGGCTATATGACTTGTTTTATTTGCTTTGCCTAACGCCTGAGAGGCTATATGACTTGTTTTATTTGCTTTGCCTAATGCCTGAGAGGCTATATGGCCTCTTTTATTTGTTTTTCCTGACGCCTGAGAGGCTACATGGCTCATTTTGTTTAATCTTGCCTAACACCTGAGAGGCTATATGGCTTGTTTTATTTTCTTTGCTTGATGCCTACGAGGCTACATGGCTTGTTTCTTTTGTTCTCGCCTGATGCCCCCGATGCTAAATAAATTATTTTGATTGCCCTCGCCTGATGCCCCTGCGGCTATATGGCACTTTTTATTGATTTTGCCTGATGCCCCTGAGGCTACATGGCTTGTTTCATATGCTCTCGCATGATGCCCTTGAGGCTATATGGCTTATTTTAATTGATTTCAACAACACCCTGCTTGATGCCCCAAAGGCTATATAATTTTTTAGTTGGCCTGGCCTAAAGTCGAAAGTGGCTCTAAGGCTCCCACCTCATGTGACGAGATTGCTCTTAAGGACTGCCTCTCGATTTTAAACAGCGAGGATGATAACGTGAGTTTTCCATTTGTTATCAAGGACTGACTCTTAGTTTTGAACACCAAGGATGATGACATGAGTTTTCCATTTGTTATCAGGGACTGCCTCTCAGTTTTGAACATCGAAGATGACAGAGTGAGTTTCCCATTTGTTGTTAGGGACTGCCTCTCAGTTTTAAACACAGAGGATGACAATATGAGCTTCCCATTTATTATGAGTGACCTCTCAGAGATGAAATTCTCGGGATTCATGTTTGTGAGTGACTTCTCGAAAATAAAATTCTCGGGATTCACGTTTATGAGTGACTTCTCAAAAATAAAATTCTTAGGATTCACTTTTATGAGTGACTTCTCGAAAATGAAATTCTCATGATTCACGTTTGTGAGTGACTTCTTGGGAATAAAATTCTCAGGATTCACATTTGTGAGTGACTTCTCGGGAATGAAATTCTTAGGATTCACGTTTATGAGTGAATTTACAGGAATAAAATTCTCGGGATTCACATTTGTAAGTGACTTCTCAGGAATGAAATTCTCAGGATTCACGTTTGTGAGTGACTTCTTAGGAATAAAATTCTCGGTGACCACGTTTCAATGAGTGACTGATCAGGCTTGGTAGAGTTCCCAAAGTTCATTGATCAGGCTTGGTAGAGTTCCCAAAGTTCATTGATCAGGCTTGGTAGAGTTCCCAAAATTCACATGAGTGACTGATCGAGCTTGGTAGAGTTCCTAAAATTCACATGAGTGACTGATTAGGCTTGGTAGAGTTCCCAAAGTTCACCAATCAGGCTTGGTAGAGTTCCCAAAATTCTCATGAGTGACTGATCGGGCTTGGTAGAGTTCCCAAAATTCACATGAGTGACTGGTCGGGCTTGGTAGAGTTCCCAAAGTTCACATGAATGATTGGTTGGGCTTAGTAGAGTTCCCAAAGCTCCCATTTTTATTGAGTGACTTCTCGGGCTAGGAAAACTCGAGATTCAAGTTTTAACTATTAATGAGTGGCTGATCGAGCTAAAAAAATCCAATGATCACGATCACGTTTTTATCTTTTTCTACTAAGAGAAGTTTTAGGCCAGGAAAACCCGAGATTCACATTTTAAATATTAATGAGTGGCTGATCGAGCCAGAAAAACCTGAGGATCACGGTCACGTTTTCATTTTTTTCTCCTAAGTAAAGTTTCGAGCTAGGAAAACCTGAGATTCACATTCCAAATATTAATAAGTGGCTGATCAGACCAGGAAAACCTGAGGATTATTGTCATATTTCAAGATGTTTCGGTAAGTTTAAAATTTGACGTCTCGGATTTGAATTCTCGGGGCTAACGATACGAGCGAAGCTCGAAGGTCAGGTACATCATTTTTTTATTTACCACTTTTGTTGTGCATGTTGCTATTTCAAAAAATTGATGTCAAAAATTCAGTTTTTTGAAAAACTAAGGGGGCAAACTGTAAACACTCAGTTTGTTTGGCCCGCAACAAAGGCCCAATAATGAAATTCGAATGAGTACTGAATGTAAAGAACTACCCAAAACTTTTAAGAATGGACCCTAAGTCCAAGAAATTTTTGATTCTATGTTTAAAAAAAAGGAAAAAAAAAAATATATATATATATAAAAGATAATAAGACAATAGAGATAAGTTGGAGTGGGTAGGCATTAATGGAGATGGGTGAGAGGTTGGACTTTTGAGGTGGAATCTAAAAAAAAGGTGGGGATGGGGCATGCGGGAGAGGTATGTGTGGATAAAAGAGGAGGGGATGGTTTGGTTTTGGAGAGTTTTTTTTTTCTCTCGGTTTTGGAAGAATAAAAAAAATTAGGGATATAGGGAAAGGAGGAGAGTTTAGTTGGGGGGATCCAAAAAAATAAAATAAAAAGAGACACAAAGAGCAAAAGAAAAAAAAAAGGCAAAAAAAGAGACATGGGAAGAGGGAGCTTGAAGGCTTAGAAGTCTATTTTTCTTGAGGTAGAAGGAGATTCTTGCATTCAATCCATTTTTTATCAAAAAATTATTTATGAGGGCCATAGTTAGGAGCTTCAAATCGATTTCAAGCAGTAAGAATACAATCACTAGTCTTTATTTCTTCTTTAAGCTTAATAATTTGGATATATTCTTGATTTTTACTTGTTTATTTTAGGTTTATTATCAGTATATTCTCCTGAATCTTAGTTATAATTTAGTGGATTTTAATGTAATTGTTAGTTTTCAATCACATGAATATATGTGAATTTATTTGCAATTGAACAACATGTAGACAGATTCTGTGAGTAGGGGTGGGCAGAAATCAGTTAAAACCGATTAATCGAACCGAACTAAATCGATCAGCTTGATTTGATTATATATAGGTTTGGTTCAGTCGGCTAGCATTTTCGATTCATGCACTCACAAAATTGATTAACCGATTTGACCGAAAGTCTATATATTTTATATATTTTTTTAAAATATAATTTTTATAAAAATTAGATTATTCAGTCGGTTCAGTTCGATCCGGTTTGGTTTAGTTCAATTCAATTCGGTTTGATTCGATTCGGTTTATTTGCATGGGCTTATTCCTTTTATTTTGAAGTATATTTGATTCTTATTTCTTTTAAAATTTAAGTGTGTATTTTTATCATTTTAATTTTATTTACCATGTTAATTTGATTATTTAATTATTAGATTTATATTAATTTTGAACCTTATGTAGTTCTCTTTATATTTATTTTAATCTTGTTTATCATGTGTTTCATTTTATATAATTTGTATTTTATGTGTTTTTATATTCCTGTATTTCATTATCCTTTATGTAATTATTCTATTATCTTGTTTAGTTAAATATTTATATGTTTATTGGCTTTATTATATCTATTTGGTTTAAGAATTAACTTTGTGGTTTTCTTTTGTAGGATTTTATATATTTGTGGAAACTTAATATTTTGTTTATTGCAGGAAATATTAAGATGATTTTTATTCATCAAATATTTATCCCTACAAGTTTATTAGATTTTTATTCTGCAATTAATTTATTTTTTTTTTATGTTCTTATTATTTTTTGCAGGTTGAAAGCGATGTAATTCATTTCTCCTCTCTCCTTTCTTTATGTGTGCATTTATTTATTTTATTTTATTATGTTTTAATTGTGTAATGGGTTGTAATCTTTTCTCCTCACGTCATTTCTTTGTATGTATTTTTGTAAATTGCTATTTGTGATGAGTGTTGCTTATAAACATGAAATTGGACTCATGTGCAAATTTAGACTTAATTGTAAAATTTGACAATTGATTAAAGTCAATTGCAATTTATATGTAAATAAAGAAATAATTAAATAATTAAAAGTAATAAAACACGAAATACAAACGGAGGCCAACCGCAAGGTTGGGTAGGCATTCCAAAAGCCCATACCTAGTTTCTGAACCCAATCTCTGAGGACAGCTGCTGAGGCCCTTCGTGGAATCCAGTTGTTGTACAATGTGTCCTGGGTCTTATCTGGGTGGCGACTCTGATCTCCAATTTGGGCTTAAAACCCATGTTGTATTTCCTAGTGGGCCTTGAGCCCACATAGTGTTATGGTCGCCAAACACTTGGGCGTGCGCTGAACCTCGCCGCCTACATTGGCAACTCCACTAGGGATAGAGAAATTATTTCCAATGTTTTGTGTTTTATCATTTTTAAATATTTTCTTATTTCTTTTGTAACCTGACAATAGTCATTGTTTTGTTGTCTATGTTTCACTCAAACCTGGCGGTGAAGTATTTGATTATTGTCACTCATAGCACGTACTTATCAATGTAGTATGGACCTTTGAGTGGGGAGACATAATGGAGGTATATCGCTGTGGGAGCCGAAACTTATTACCCGAGACTCAGATCATGTAGTGACTTAGCAACTTCCTATAGGATTTTTCAAATGCATGTGTTTGATGCCATATAGTAGATCTTATCTATAAGGCTCAAGCCACTAATGGTGGACCATATTGAATTGAGCCCAATCCTTTCTTCATGGCCTATTATAGTGGACTTTGGTTTTACTTATAAAATTTGCTACTCGTCTGCTTACACCGTCTCGAGAGATGTATTATATACGTCATTTTTATTATCCCCCGATGATAATCAAAACCCAGACCAAAAATCCTAGGATAAGGAACTTGCCATTTGAACACATGTGTGAGAGAAATAAGGGTGGAGTTACCGTTTGAAAGCTTTGTGTTTACTTCCTTATTATGTGTAAATAAAGTGTGTTTATTTTTCTGCATTTCATGCATACATGTCATGCATATTTCTAATCCATAATAGTTGTAAATATAGATCCATAAAGGTCTTATATTTGGACAAAATCTGAAATCGGTCGTCTAGTCAAAACTTCTGAAGGAGCAACAATGGCAAGTTTTGACCCTGAGTCATTCAAGGAACAATTGAAAGCGGAGATGGCTGACCAAACTCGGGCAATTATGAGGGAAATGATGGGACCGATTAGGTATAAACAACTAGCACATCAGTCACCACCTATTGACCTTAATGCCAAAAACTCTGGAAAGAAACAAGTAGAAGATGATGTCAAGAATTTACCAGTTGATCTGGTGGGAAGACAAAGCATAGACATTTCTGAAACTATAGAGAAGACTGATTGGGCTAAAAACATAACCAAGGCTGTAAATCATATTCAGATGATGATGAAAGAGAAGGGAATTAATGCTCCCTTAGACTACACCAACCTCAGCCTAGAAAGAGATGATGATCCCTTACCACGTAAATTCAAATTCCCAGATATAAAGAAGTTTATAGGGACTGAAGATCCGCATATGCATTTAAAGTAGTATGTGACTTATATGAAGGCAACTTATCTAATAGAGGCCCAGATTATCAAGCAATTTTTGATGTTTCTAGAAGGGATACCTATCAGATGGTACTATGCCTTGGACCCTCATGTTCAGGCTAACTGGAAAGAATTGTGTGATGCATTTGTGAAATAGTATAGTCTCAATGTTCAACTGGAAGTCTCCTTGATAGATTTGCTGAATACTAAACAAAAGTTCAATGAGTCCTTTATTGACTATCTATTTAGATAGAGGGGAAAGTTAGGATAGATGAAGCACAGACCTGTTCAAGCCGATTGGTTAATGATAGCAATGGAAGGGTGTGTTTTGGTACTTTTCAAGAAGTTAAGGGATCTCGGGACTTAAAATCTTGAGGAATTATACAGATTTGGGATTCAAAAGGAGTCTGAATTGGCACAAGAAAAGAAATTCTTCAGTGGGAGGTTTGGGGGAAAGGAAGGCATTGGTTCAGGTAGCAATGTATAGATCAATGCCATCAGACATCCTCGGAGATTCTCTAATTTAGGGAGACCTCTCTCTAAGACTTTGGAAAAGTTAGTTGAAAATAACATGTTACAACCTTTACCCCTAAAACACCATTACCAAATGCCAATCCTAAATTTTACTATAAATTCTACCAAGTCATTGGACATGATACTAATAGTTGCATTCAACTAACACATGACGTCCAAGAATTGATTGATTCAAGCAAAATAACTGACCCTGAAACCCAAAAACCAAACACACAAAATAACCCTTTACCCAACTACAGAAATGTACCACCACCAAATCCACCCATCCTCATGATCAACACTGGCTTGACAGAGGAGTAAGTCCCAAACTCCTTTGTTGATGTCATACGTAACTCATAAATCCCAGAACCAAAAGACTTGAATCTAAAGAAATAACCTACAAAACTGATTGTTAATGTCCTGGATATTTGGAGCTCAGATAATGAAGAAAATGGATGGATTAACATGTAGGACGATGATGAAGAAAGAAAGAGGCAACCTGTTAATAGGTTTGAAGAAAAAAAAAGTGAAGAAGATAAAGAAAAATCTGTGTCAAAAGCTGAATCAGAAGAAGAAAAGGAAAATATGAAAGAAGGAAGTCTGAGAATTGCTCAAGCACTCCAAAGCCCACTGAGAAGCACTGGTTATGGCCTTAGATCAGAAAAAATTCCTACAAGTTATACTCCTGAACAAATGGTAGGAACATTGATGGAGAATCCTCAAGGAACATTTATTTTCACTAACGATGATCTACCTTTGGAAGGAAGAGACCACCATAAGGCTCGGTTCATTAAAGCCAAGGTAAAGGGGAAGTTGGCCTGTTGCATGATGGTTGATAATAGTTTTGCCATAAATGTGTGCCTTTGAAAATTCTACCAAAATTGGGTTTGACTATTGATGACCTGAAGCCATATGACGTGGTTATCAAGGCATATGATGATACAAAATGGCATGTGGAGGGAACCATCAGAGCTTCAGTCATGACTGGGCCTATTGAGACTTAGGTTAACTTGCATGTGATTGACAATCCAGTGAATTTTACCATTCTATTAGGAAGGGTATGGTTTCATCCTTTGGGATGAGTGCCATCTACTATGCATCAAAAAATCTAATTCCCACATAAGGGAAAAATGGTCACCATTTCAACGAAAACTGACATCATTGTTACTGTTTTGAAACTGACTCCCAAAGAAATCCTTATTAGTCCTAGTTTTGAGGTATGTGTGATTTATGAAGATGAGCTAGATGAAAAGGTCTTAAGCATGACGAGGAGAATGAATTTCATGCCTAGTATGGAGCTGGGAAAGGATTAGAGTGGCCCGTCAAAATTTGTTGAATGGAAAATGCCAATCTTGAAGTATGAGGTAGGATATCATAGAGCTAATGAGTCTGAAAAGGAGAGAGAAGCTGGAACCAATCTTGAAAGGAACAAAGTGAGAGTTGAATTTAAGAAGAAAGCTCTGTGGGAAATATTCGTCAAGGAAGGCATGGGCTACTCGTACACTAGCACTCCTGAACCTCTCATGATGGCAGGGAAGCTGATTCCGGGATTTGAGATCTTTGCTGAGTATGTGAACGGGCTAAAAAAAGAGGCTACTGGTGAACAAATGGCTCTAAAAGAGTTAGTGATAGATCAAGGACCTGACAAGGACATCGTTGCTACGGAACTGAAGGATGCTGATGATTAGAATAAGGAGTCAGACTTCGAAACCTTTGTCCAAAACTCTTTCATTGATGCTTTCTATGATGATTTTGATGTTTCTCTTGCTAATTTTTTTGAGATTGATGACTTGTTCTTTTCTAAAGTTGATGCAATGAAATCTGAAATTGCTTACTTGTGTGATGTGTTTCCTAATGGTTATTCTGCTTGTGATAATCATTTCATGCATATATTTGACATCAATTCTATACAAACTTAATCATTTAATTTAAGCACGAGTAATAATCCGAAAAATATATTGATTACTTCTGACTTAACTCTTGATGAGAGTAAAAAAATGAGAAAAGTATTGACAGAAAGATATAAAGTATTTGCTTGGAGTTATGAAGATATGCCTGGGATCGACAGGGAGATTGCAGAACACAGAATCCCTACATATCCTCACATTACACCAGTAAAGCAAAAAAAGAGGAGGTTGAGACCAGAATGGGCCCTCTTGATCAAAGAAGAGGTTGAGAAACAGCTAAATGCCAAATTCATGAAAGTAGTAAAGGACACCCAATGGTTGGCTAACATTGTTCTAGTACCCAAGAAGGATGGAAGAGTCATAATGTGTGTAGATTATAGGGATTTGAACAAAGCTTGTCTGAAAGATGATTTTCCTTTGCCGTATATTGACACGCTAGTCAATAGTGTGGCCTCCAGCATAATGTACTCCTTCATGGATGGTTTCTCAAGGTATAATCTAATAATGATGGTAGTAATTGATAAGTTGAAAATGTCCTTCACCACTGAACGGAGAATTTATTGTTACTTGGTGATGCCTTTTGGGCTAAAGAACGCTGGAGCTACTTATCAGAGAATGGCTATCACTCTGTTGCATGATATGATCCACAAGGAGATAAAGGTGTATGTAGACGACATGATGGTGAAGTCATCAACTAGAGAAGGATATTTTAAGGCTCTAGATAAGTTTCTGGCAAAAGCTGAAAAGTACAACCTCAGATTGAATCCAAAGAAGTGTGTATTTGAGGTTACTTCAGGAAAGATACTAGGACACATAGTCAATCAAAGAGGAATTAAAGTTGACCCAGAAAAGATCAAGGCGATTAAAGAAAAGCCTACACCCAAGACAGAGAAAGAAGTGAAAGGTTTCATCGAGTGATTGCAGTACATCAACAAATTCATATCCAAGCTTACCACTATTTGGGAACCGATCTTTAAGCTTCTGAGAAAGAAGTAACCAGTGAATTGGGATGATAAATGTCAGCAGGCTTTCATGACTATTAAGGATTATCTAATGAATCCTCCAGTATTAGAACTACCGAGGCCAGGTAGACCTTTAATCCTCTATCTGGCTATCAAAAAGGGAGCGATAGGGCAATGTTAGCTCAGGAAGGGGATGATAAGGTCAAGCATGCAATATACTATATGAGTAAGAAACTCCTTCCTTATGAAGCTAAGTATGACTTAGTGGAGAAGACATGTTTGGCTATGATATGGGCAACAAAGAAGCTCTGACATTATTTTCAGTCTTATAGGGTTCAGGCGGTCTCTAAACATTATCCCCTTAGATATCTTCAGTAAACTCCATCTCTCACAGGGAAGCTAGCCAGGTGGTTGGTTCTGCTCACTGAATTTAACATAGATTATATGGCGAAGAAAGTGGTGAAAGGAAGAGCAGTAGCATATTTTTTGGCTCAAAATCCAGTAGATGATGGACAAGAGTGGGAATTAGAGTTTCTAGACGAGCACCTGGGGGCAATAGAGATTTAGGGTTGGACTATGTACTTTGATGGAGCTGTCAATAATAAAGGAGCAGGTGTCAGAGTAATTCTTATCACGCCAGAAAGAGAAATGATTCCTATGACAAAAAGATTATAATTTGAAGTAACGAACAACCAAGCTAAGTACGAGGCTTGCATCTTCGGGTTAGAAGCACTATGAATTGTAGGGGCAGAAGAAATTATTGTGTATGGGGATTTTATGCTAGTAATAGGACAAGCCTCAAAGGAATGGGAGGTGAGGGAAGATAGACTACAACTGTACAAGGATTATTTTATAAATGTATCATTATCTTTCACTCAGTGAAAATTCATTCATTTGCCATAAGAAGAAAACCAATTGGCTGATGCACTCGCCACTTTGGCTTCAATGTGCTAGAGTGGAAGGCAAACTGAAGTCAAACCTCTTATTCTAGTAAATTCTCGAACCCCCTATTATGAGGAGATAAGATTGATGCCAACCGATACTGCTGAGAAGCTGTGGTTCCATAGTCTACAATAGTACGTAGAAGCAGGGAAATTCCTTAAAGATGCCAATAAGAAAGAAAGAATGTCTCTCAAGATGTTATCTCATCAATTTATTAGTCACAATGGAATTCTATATAAAAGGATGCCAACTGGGGTACATCTGAGATGTTTTGATAAAGAAGAGATACATAAGCTCATGGAAGCAGTTCATGAGAGTGTGTGTGGGCCACATATGAATGGGATAATCTTGGCTAAGAAAATAGCATGCCAAGGTTACTCCTGGTTGATGATGGAAATAGACCGTGTGAAATTCGTGAAGAAATGTCATAACTATCAAGCATACGGTGATATTAGTCATTTGTCATCCATGAAACTTCAGGGGATGACTTCTCCTTGGCCGTTTGTAGTTTGGGGAATTGAAATCATAGGGAAGATAAAGCTGAGAATGTTGAATGGTCATTATTACATTTTGGTGGCTATCAATTATTTCTCCAAGTGGGTAGAGGCGGAATCATATACTACTATCGGGTCAAAACAAATGGCGAGGTTTATTGATAGAAATATAATCTAACGGTACGAGTTACCTCATCACATTATCACTGATAACGGTATTAAGTTCTGGGCAGAGACAGCTGCCTTATTAAAGGAGTATAAAATTGAGCATCACAAGTCATCACCGTATAGACCACAAGCAAATGGCGCAGTTGAAGCTGCAAATAAAAATGTGAAAAGAATCTTGGCTAAAATGATGGAAATTATTAGGATTGGTCAGACTATCTGCAATTCGCTTTATGGGGATATAGGACTACCACTAGAACGTCAACTGGTGTAACTCCATATTCTTTGGTATATGGATGTGAAGCAATATTGCCAGTGGAGGTGGAGATTCAATCATTACGAGTTTTATTAGAGTCCAAGATCCCTGAATATCAATGGATGGAAAGCAGATTAGCACAACTAACTTTGTTGGATGAGAAGAGAATGAAGGTGATGTACCATTCACAATTGTATCAAAAGAGGATAGCCTGAGCTTAAAATAAGAAAGTCAAACCTGGAAAGATTAAGGAGGGTTATTTGGTATTAAAGCTCACCCAGCCAATCATAACTGATCTAAGAGGAAAGTTTAAGCCAAATTGGGAGGGGTCCGTATGTAGTAAAGAAGATATTTTTCAAGGGTGTTGCTATTATATCCGATTTGGAAGGAAATAAGTACAGAAAGCCCATCAACCTAGACAAACTCAAGAAATACTTTCTGTAAAGTCTTGTTAGGAAGAAAACCTCAAAAGAGGTTGTCTAAGCAAAAGTTAAGGATAAGAAAAACAAAAATAATAAAAAAATATAGAGAGAAAGAAAAATAGTTAGTTAGAAAACTTACAAGGGCAAGCCGCCTAACTACAGGAGTCGTGTCAGAAGTGAAATGTATAATTATTTGTGCTTGAATAAAAATGAAACAGTCTGTCTTATTTATTTTCAAACATTGCATAAAATGTTCATTACAAATTGGATAACAAAAAGAAAATAACATCAAACAAAAATAGATAAAAGATAAAGTTGCAGGAACTCATTTTTCTTTCTTTTCTTTTATTGAGCACCCTAGACACTATATGCATGTAGTTCCGTTGTTCTTTTATTTTACGTAAACTCATCCTTCTTTATCTGTTGAATCTGAATCCATGCCTTATACTGGTCATCAATAGACAAGTCTCCATCATTGGTGATGTTCCTCAGAATGGTTCTGCGAGGCCAGGTGGTGATCAAATTGTCCAAAAAATTCTAAGAAAGGGGCCCTGGCTTAAATTCATGTACAGGTTCCATAATCAGTTGCTTCATCCTATATTACCGACAAAGGCAGAAAGGATTATAGAAAGCAGCAAAATGCAACTCTGCTACTGGGACAAAATAGGTATAAGAACAAATGGTCACATGCTTAATTCTCCACCATGGAAACATCCACTAAATTGCAGAGTTTGGGACAGTGATCAACCAGTTTGTCATATCTCCTAAAAGCGGTTGCAGTCTTCTGGTGCGGTAGTGCTTTGCTTTATAATGGACAATAAGTTTTCATGAAACCAAGCCTGTAGAAGAAAGCGATAAAAAAAAGGGAGAGAAAGAGTAAAGTAATAGGCTAACCTCCACCAGTAGTAGACTCCCAGAAAAGCACCAAGTTTCTGAAAATCCATTAAGCTCGATGATAGTTTTTTCCAGAATGAGTGGCAAGGGATTGAACCCCATATCCACTTGATCTACGATGTGGAGAACCTTAAGATCACAGTTGTCAGAAGGAGAAATAAGCAAGAATTGTGCACATAAGCAGAGAGCAATCATCCGAGGCCAGTAGACCTCCTTAGCATCCACAGCTACGATAGCGTCCAAGAAGGATTTGACTAAAATTTCAATTCTAAAAATATGGCAGAGAGAAGACTGTGGAGAAAGTTGAAAAGTCATGCCATCTCAT
>CATIWM010379640.1:0-17435 GCA_949671775.1 Mallotus repandus
TTAACTTTTATATATGATTAATTTATAGTTTTTATTTTATTATAAATATTTAATTATTTATTTTAAAATACATATATATTACATACAGTCCGCGTAAAACGTGAATTTACGACTAGTTATACATTAAATTGTGACAAAAAATTTTAATTTTATCATGTTTTATTTTTTCAAAAATAATTCATGCGTATTTTATATAACACTTTTTTTTTCCAATTTTTTCCGTGTGTCACTTCTGCAACTCTATACAAGCATGACATTATTGTCCAACTAAAAAAGCCAAAAATAAAAACAAAAAACAAAAATTAGAAATTTTTTTCTCGTACTCGCAGGCTCTCTTCTATCATGGTGCACTGCAGACAGGAATTCCATGTGACCGCTTCACAACCTATAATTTTTTCACCGACGTGCAAATTTTTTTATGTATTTAATTTTCTTGATGTCTATAATTACATAAACTTTAATTATTTTAGAAGGTTCAAGTTTGTAAATTTTCTTCTCTATTTATACTATGTTAAATAGACATAAACAGAACTGTTTGAACTTGATTATTGTTCGACTATTAATTGTTTGTTATTGTTATTTTTTATTTTTTTCAACTTTTCTCTTTCTTTTAAATTTTTTTAACTCTATTTTTAGTTGTTTGATCTCTTAAATAGTATAAATTTATGAGTAAATGAAAATAATTTATAATACACATAAAGGAAAAAAATGTAAAACAAGTAAAAAAACACAGACAAAAACCTAAAAATAATCAAACAACAGCAACTTAATAACAACCAGAAAAAAATTAAAAACAGCAACAATAAACCAACAACATTCAAAAAAAATAGTCAAAAATATTTTTAGTTATTGCTGGTAATTTTTTTTTAGCTATTTTGTGGTCATTGTTTATTTATATATAAGAAAACGACCATATTTTTAAAAACTTTTATTATACGAAAGTTAGTTTTTTTTAAAAAAAAAAACAGTATTTTTGAAAATTTTCTCCAATTTTTGAAAACTTCCCTTAAATAAAATAAATATGGAGATGTATGTTAGATTTAGGAGGTTTCCCTACGGCAAGGACTCTACCAAAGAGTAACCCATATATGACTTTGGAATAATTAAAGAAAATTAACTTATTAGAAGTGATTTTCAGTTGCTTCAAACGGAAAGCTTTCTTGTCCCTGAAGCAACATCATCAAGAACGCGTCCCTAGCTAGCTAAAGGCAAGGAATAATATTAGTATAAACCCTAGACTTTGAATTTTGAAACTTATGGGAATCTGGAATTTTTGTTTGCAAAACATTGCTATGGATCCTTTGTCTTAATCTCCGGTTTCTTTGCAAGAAAGTCATGGCCTTTTGTCCAAGCAAAGCTCTGTAGAAATTGATATATTATTTTTATGACTTAATCATTCTCCTAGTATACGTATATATGCCAAAAAAGATTTCTGTTCTTTATCGCATTATAAACTTCCTTCAAGTTCTCATTTCTCTTGAATTCAATGGAAAACAACCAAGAAAGTAAGCGATCTATGGATGAAGAAGAAAGACAGCAAGCCGCGAGAAGGGCTCCATTAGCAGAACTTAATCAAGTTCATTCAGATTTTGCACTAGCATTGGCTATGCAAGATCAAGAAAGGGCATTAGATGTCCTAGCACGCATCGAAAGCGAAAGTGAAAGCGAAGAGGATGAGGCAGAAGATGAAGAAGAAGAAGAAAGCGAAGATTTTTCGACCCAGGAGAGCAATGGTATCAACGATTACGAATTCTTCGAAAGCCAAGAGTTAGAGTTTCTTGAAGGGCAGGATAGCGGCGACAGCGATGAAGAGATGGAAGAAGAAGATGATATCGATCCGGACGAGCTATCCTACGAAGAATTGATTGCACTAGGGGAGTTTATAGGGGAAGAGAAGAAAGGATTATCATTTGAAGAGATAGGAAAATGCTTGAATCCATGCAAGTATAAATCTTTGGAGAACAAATTAAATGAGATTGATAGGTGTGTGATTTGTCAAGTGGATTTTGAAGCAGATGAAGCATTGGTATCTCTTCTTCCTTGTCAACATCCTTACCATTCTGATTGTATCTCCAATTGGCTTCAAATCAAGAAGCTTTGCCCTATCTGTAGCACTGAAGTTTCATCATCATCATCACCACCCAAGAATATTGCTAGGAAGAACAATAATAGTGTTGTGTAATTGCTAGTTTTTCATTTCATTTTCATTGTTCATATGTATATACATGTCAAAAGTTAATTTATTTCTACATTAATATTGTATTTAATTAGAATAAATTTAATTGTGTGTATATATGGAAAAAATATTAAAGAAAATGAATATTGACTCTGTATATAAGTTTGTATTTGCCCTTGAGTTCACATGTCTTTTAAATAATGTTTATGTACTCTAAGATATGGTTAATATATATACATATTATTATTAGATAATTGTTTAGGGACGTGTGTGAGAAAAAAAAATTTCTTATATTAAGAGAAAATAAAAAAAAACTCTTATATTAATAGAAAATTATTGTTTTTTTATTCCCAAGTGAATATAAAAAGATTTATTTAAAGAGTGTTGATAAACGTAGCGGTCCGTGATACAACAGACTGTAAAATGATAAGTTTTTTTTATAAAAAACTATACTGCCCCATGAGTAGAGATAATATCCTTTGAAATGATTTTTTTGATAAATTTATAGTCCACTTCATATAACAGGCCACAATAAAAATCATTACCGTTATTTAAAATAATGAGTTGTGATGAAAGAGTGTATCAAGAGTTAAGATATATATTGTGCCTGTGTTAATATATAATGTTAAAAAGATAGAAATCAAGTACGAAAAAATTGTTCGCAATGTTTGGTCTAATAGCTAAGATTTTGGGGCTTATCTCAAGAGATTCATATTCAAATCTCCCCACTTTCCATTGGTATATCCAAAAGAAAATTATAAAAAAAAATTCTATGTTTTAATCAATAGTACTAAGATAATATCATTTTAAAAGTAGCATCAAGTCTAAATCTTATTAATTTTTCTTGATATTCAAAAAAATTATTTTCATTTTTAAATTTTATGAATGTATTTATTTTAATTTTAGACTTGTTTTATATTTCCAATTCAATCTAGTCCTTTTTAATAGTTTTGTAAATAAAATCTGCATTTAATACAATTTTAAATATATATATATATATATATATATATATATATTTCCATTTTTTCCCAAAAAAAAAAATACTATGCTTTGTTGTATCTTTATGCGTATATGATTAAAAATAATTAAAAAATTACTAAAAATTAAGTTATGGAAATGTTAATAAACAATTGACATATTAGCATCACATGGTTGCAAAGAGAGCAAAATATGAAGAAATTCTATTTCTAAAAGATGGTTAAGGCATAAAATATAAACATATATCTACACCCACATACGCATGCATAAGCTTCATACAAGAAAATAATGATTTAGGTGGTTGATTGACTACTTCAATTTAATTATGAGATATATCTTAATTTATTGGCGTATGAGATATAGTGAATGTGGAGGTGACAGAAATTTCTTTTGATATGATAAATAAGTTATTAAAATTTAAAATAACAAAATATTTTTATTGTCTCAGAGTCTATTGAATTCTGACTAATTTATTTTAATCTTTTTATGACTATAAACATAGTAAAGATCTCTCAACAATTACTAAATATGATTGCATACAATATGAGTGTCTTTGATATAAATGAATTTAATTGTAATTCTAAATAATATGTGTTTGATTTAAATGAACATGTTATAAAATTTATTTGCAAATCTAAATTTTTAAATTTATTGAATTGCTAAATCAAATTCTAATAAAATAGTTGAAATTTTAAAATAAATTTTACAATTTTTAAGTTTATATTTCTAAAATCACTAAAATACTTCTCATTATTTTATTTTCGAAGATATATTTCTATTTAAAAGAGAATTTTTTTATCAAAATTAAAACTTAACTTGAATTTTAAATTTATACCAAAACACAATATAACTAAGTATAAAATTCATTTAAAATGAATTTCATCATGTCACGGGCCAACACATTTGATTGAAAGCATAATTCTATCCCACAATTTCCTTCCTCTCGCATTCCTAACCATGAGAACTAACCATCTAAATTAGTTATTCAAAAAAAAAATATTGAAATAAATTTCATAAATTATTTATTTATATCAGTCATGCTTTATTAATAAAAATTAATTTAAAAATAAATCTCATTTAAAAATTAAATGACTTTTTTTGGTAAATCAAACATAATTTAAGATTTAAATTTAAGATATTATTTAAACAATAACAAATAATTAATGATTTAAATGAACCTATTATATTAGTTAATTAATTTAACTTTTTTTTTTTTTTGGCAATTAATTTAACTTAACTTTGTTGTGAAGTAATTTATCTTTAAAGTATTGATGTGAAGTGAAATCAGGCGGAACACAGCGACAGACATGCATGTGCACGTTTTGCAAATTGCAGCGCCACCTTTGAACGCCGCCATTGGAATATTACACCTGCACGCCCCAATATTCCACTCCCACTTGTGCATTGTGGACCCACCTGTCTCTGTCTGTCTTCAACATCACTCCCACATCTTCTTTTTTTTTTTCTTTTGTATTCATATGTGTATATGTACACTATAAAACATCCAAATTCATTTAAAATACATTCATGGTTATAAAATATTATGTTTTCTCGAATATTTCAAATCATAAAAAATATGAACATTTTATTAAAAAAAATGAGGTTCGAATATTTATCTCTTTTCTTTCTTTGTAATGTTAAAAATTAATTATTTATATTAATTATTTAAAAATTATAAAATATTATAACCAACAAAGTTTACATGTCTTGATTTAAATTAAAAAATGATCATTTCAAAAATTAAATTGTAACCAATTTTATGGCTTAGATCAATATTTGTGATCTCTCACTTCCATAATTTGAATCTTTTCCCTACTCAAACGAACAATTAATTGTCGTAATTTTTTGAGATATTAATAAGTAATTCTGTTTAAAATATACAACCAGACTAAAGTCAATCTCAATTAATACGAAATATGTTTACTTAGTTTTGAGTGTATAAATAAGACGGTGAACGATATATAAATTATATAGAATATAAAAATTATTTTATTTAATATATATATATGGAAAAATAATTGATTAATTTTGACCATAGGATTGAGAATAGAGAATAGATAAATACACCCCCTATTAAAATAAGAGCATTATATAAACCTTGAACGTCAAAATGTTTATAAATTTATTCGGACAGGTTATATTTGGTGCAAACTCTTTTTTCTCATGATAACGACTCGCATCAAGATAAATAAACTTAACATTTATATTAATAATAGAACAATAAATTTAAATATTAATAAATTATACAATAAAAACATAACTTAAATTTTACATTTTAAATTTTTTTTAAAATAAAAAACTATAAAACCAATCATTTATTAATAATCAATCTAATATTCCAATATAGTAAAAGTAGTCAATAATATTATTAGTACAACCCTGAAAAAATCGAGATCAATCCACTCCCTATCTTCCCCTTTATTAATGGCGAAAAAGAAGTGTATCCCACGAGAAATATAAATCGTAACATGTAATCTTTGAAAAATAAAAATTTCTATAGTTTGCTGACTGTGATGCACTGCTAAAAACATGTTGCATGCAATTGGCCAAAACAAAACAAAAAAGGGTTGGTTTGGATTTGGACCGTAGACATCATTTCAATGTTTTTTTTTTTTTTTTTTTTGCCAAGATTTCAATATCCCTTGTGTATATCATATATTATATAATATAAAAAAATAATAATATATGAACAAAAATCTATGCTATGGACGAAAGGGCAAGAAAAATGCTAAAGTAATCACAATCAGGAGTTAGATTAGTGCATGCAGCCTGTCGTATAACACGACAAAACTATATATTTTAATTTAATCATAACTATATTAAATTAATAAAAGGAACATTCTAGGAAACATCCGAGATTCTGTTAAGTTCAAGATGGCCGTAGACCGCTTACTATCTTCATCTTACTTTTCAATTGAAA
Organism: Mallotus repandus; assembly: GCA_949671775.1. Classification (NCBI taxonomy): domain Eukaryota; kingdom Viridiplantae; phylum Streptophyta; class Magnoliopsida; order Malpighiales; family Euphorbiaceae; genus Mallotus; species Mallotus repandus. Next base: position 6,075 of record CATIWM010379640.1, read on the forward strand.
TAATCTTTTCCCGTCACTTTAGCTTCAATGTCCTAATTTACTTTTTGACATTAGAAAAACTAATAAAAAAGTAAGGTAATTTTTTTTTAATAAATAGATAGAATGAATTAGATTTTAATGAATTACATAATAAAAAATAATTTTTTTTATTTAAATTGACGATAATAAAAATTTATACCTCAAAATATTCTTAAAATAAATTATCATTTGACTATTTTATTACTAGAAAAATTAAGCTAATTTGAATTGTTATATGTTTTCAAGATCATTAAATTTACACTAAACTTTCTTAGTTTAAGAAAATTTATTAAGTTCCTAGGTATTTGATTTTTTTTTTATTAGTATTATGAATAAGGGAGATAGAGACTATTGCTCTCTTTCTAATATTTCTTTCATATATATATATATATATATATATATATATATAAAGGCCGAAAGTTCTCTTTTGAACTGTAAAACTTGATGGAATGACTAGTATTTTTGTTTACTTATCATTCCATTATTCGTAAAATTGGGGACTGGTAATGGACCGATGTTGAAAGGATGTGGAGGATAAAAATAACATATGTGAGACAAATTGGCGGCTAATTTTAGACAATACAATCAACCAACATTAAAAAAAAAAAAAATAGTGTGATTCTTATCTTTTTCTTTTGTTTGTAAAATGAAATTATAGTCAAAAGAATCACATATATAAATAGGCAAGTGTGAATATGGTTAAATGAACTTGGCCACAAAACAAAAAAGAAAAACATGTACTATAAAACAAATGGTCATGCTTGCCCACTACCTACTGTATGATTAGTAAAATCCTTGTTAATCAAGCCAAATTTAGTGTGTTGTGTAATGATATTTTGGTTGAAATTCACATTATTATTCTTATGGTTTCACACCCCCACTATATTTGTATCATATAGTCATTTTTTTTTTGAATGTGTTTTCTACTTTTTTAGAATAAAGTTGCTAACAAGATAATGTTGGATGTTGGTCTGAATGTTACTAATTTTTTACTAACATTAGTAAGTTAATATGAAGATTTTGTCTTGGCAAAATAATAATAATAATATGAAGATTTTGTCTTTTCGCACTTTATAATAAAAGTGTTGAGATAAAATGTGAAACTAGGTCAGTGGGTGTGGGTTCATTGATTACAAAAGAAAAGTTCTTACTTAGAGCCGAGAATACACCTATTACATTTTAGGATAAATTACAATTAACTTCTGAAATTTGGCTAAATCTACTATTCCGTCATTATATTTTTAAAAATTAAATAATAAATTTTTTAAATTTTATTTTATTAATTATTTTTCCTTCCGCTAACTAAACATCTCCTTAGGTTTGATATTTTTATGATAAACCTGAGAAAGTATTAAGTTACTGAAATAAGAAAATAGTTAATAAAATCAAACATAATAAGATATTTAATTAACTTCTTAAAATACAGAGATGAACTAATAAATTAAAATAAATTTCAAGGAGGTGTTAGCAAATTACTCTATGTTCTAGAATAAAATTTATATAATATAATTTTAAAATTTTATACTTAATTAATAAAAATTATATATATATATATATATATATATATATCTTTATATTACAAGTGATACACTTTTATAAAAAAATTTCAATTATAAATTTATTTTATATTTTAAATCATTTTCAAAAAAAAATAATTATTAGCACTCAGAACTTATATGTTTAATGAAATTTCAGTTTGAATATCGATTTTAATGCATTTAAAATAATTTTTTTTATATATTTCCTAAAAAAATCAATGTGTAACTATATCATTTTTCATCAATTGAACTAACCTTTCTTGGGTCAAAAAATCATTTTCATTCTTTGAAACTTTGAATTGTTTATTTCATTTCACACTATAAATTTGTCTACCTTCAATGGATTTTGGCAGCTGGACCTACTGATATAGAAGGGGGTGTTTGATTTGGACCTACTGATATAGAAAGGGGTGTTTGATTTGGACCTACGACCCGATCAGATCATGCGTATCAGTTCCCTTTTGGTTAACCTTTAATTAATTTCATCTAATTTGTGGAAATTAATTAGATTAGAAACAATTAATTATTATATTTTTTCATGCACGTGCAGAAAAACAAAAGTGGAAAGAGTGAATAATACAGATACTAACAATGTGGATCTTCAACAACATTAATGAAATTGTCAATGGTCAGCATGTCTTGGTTGATAAAATTGTAAAGTATGAGTTGGTGATGGTGTGTATGTAATTTTTTTTCATTAATATAAAATATATAAACTGAAAAAAATAAGAATTTTATTTTATCTGTATAATTTTTTAAAAATTTTATTTAGCTCTTACTACGGTACATATATATGAATTTTTATATAAATGAAAATAGAAACTCTTATATTATTTTTTATTTAATTATAATCATTGATAGCCATTAGATTTATTTTTATTTAATTTTAATTACAACTATGATTACTTTTTGTGATTCATGTCTATAATATACCAATGACTAATTAAATAAAAATTAATTTAATAGTTTTAATTCTGTTTGTATAAATATATATGTGAACGAAAACATAATTGTACATAACCCAGTAATAAATAATAATGTCTATTTATATCAAATAATTAATTTTTTTGAGAAAAAATAAATATTTAAATTAAACGTTTGCACTTGTGTAGTAAAGTGATATACATATTGAAAAATAAATTATAATAATGAAGTTCAAATTTCATTCATTTCAAAATGCTAATACATTAATTTTAACACATTGCCTACGAAGTTTGGTTTGGTAGTCAAACATCATGTAAGGGCATCCAATTCATTAGGAATCAATTTCCCCATAATTTATAAGTGGCCAAAAAATACTAACACATTAATTAGTTTATTTATTTTTAAAAATATTTAAGCTAAACAATAAATAATTTCTATTATGATATAAAAATTATTAAAAAAAAACTAAGCCCTCCAATTAACGTGGGATTAGGGGGATCTTTCTCATTCATCCTAACCGTCAAAAGAATTGACTTTTTCGTCGCGTGACTGACCGACCACTAGCCTTTCCCAAATTTAAGCCGTTTGATTGAAACATGTAGGGTCCACAAACATGGGGCGCGGGAGCAGTGGGGCACCGCATGAATTTGTTCAGTGAATTGACCAAAATAGTCATACTTATCAACAATTCACCCCATTGCCACCTTCCCAATTAGCCAATCAGAAACCTCCACGTCACAAGACAAAGAAGGTTTCATTTTCACAGAGATAAACAAACAAACAAACGACTTGATTAGGTCACTCCTTGCGACCAGTATAGGTCACTAATAAACTCTGTCCTTATCTCATTTCCACGTGTAATCCACGGGATGAAGTGCCACATGTATATATAGGTAACCTGGAGACAACTTGCATTATGAAAATTAGTTAAATGGGTCCCATATGATCGTAACGTGGCGGATCGCGATTGGTTTGGAATCTTTGAGCTTGAAAAAGCCCACAGGCAATAGCCACGTTAGGAGGAATTTATATGGCCCACACCTCTTTTGCTATAGGGTACAGACAAAATTTTGATGGTGCGAGAAAGAGAGAAGTAGGCGTGGAGTGGAAGTAGGGCGGTTTTGAGCGCTTGCCTAGTAACTTCCAAGACCGTCATTTAATCCTTATCCACGTACACCATTCACGCGTCTGACCTACCAAAAGTTGGTCTTTACGTTTCCCCTTTTTCTTATTTTACAATAATTTTTAGTGTAAATTATTATTTATCAATATATTTTAATCTAATACATAATTTTATTTTTAATATTTAAAAAAAATTATTTATTCTTAATATTTATAAATTTATATATTATTTCATCACTAACAGATAACTAGTAAGTATTAACTATTATAAATGTCAAAAATAAATAAATATTTTTTTAAATATTATAAATAAAATAATATATTAAATCAAAACAGACATACCAATAACAATTTATCCTAACTTTTACCTTCATAAGTTGCGCAGACATAGTTGTAAATTATGCATAATTCTACAAACACCTCAACTCTCTCTAAACCAATAATATTTTGTTTATTTTCATTATTCATCCTAAAGAAACCCTAGCTCAAATCTCTTTTCGCCCAAAAGCATATGAACAATTAGTGAAAGATAAGCGTGATCCAAAATTCTTTTAATTTGCAAGAAATAACAAAGAATATTATAAAATATGAAATGGAAATGTGATAAATAACAAATAAAATTATAAAAATTAATGGAAAAGCGAGCGCTTTGGGGAAAAAAAAAGGAGTGCCCAGGAGAAACAAAGAGTGAGTGAAAAATAAAAGTCAAATAAAATAAAAGAGATTAAAAAGAAAAATAAACTTATAAATATATTTAAGAAATTTTAAAAATATTAATCATATTGACTTAAAAATAATAATTCAAAATTTCAAAAATATTAATCATATTGACTTTTTTAATCTCTTATATTATAGTTAAAATAATGATTTTCCTGAAAAATAACTTCTTTTAGTGCAATGAACTTGAATCTAAAATCAACATAATATATTTTAAATAAAAAATTTATTAATATAGTGAAATTTGAAATTTCTTAAAAATATGTTCGACTAAGTTCAAAAATAATTTTTTGTCTATATATTTAATATTCAAAGTATATTAAATATTAACTTATCCAATTCAATCATGATATAATCATAAAAATAGTAAAATTTAAAATTTTTTTATTAATAAAATGATCATATAAACTAGACATTAAAATTATACAATAAAAATAGCTCAATCCTACATTTTATACCATCCTTATATCTTTAATCCATTGTGTCAACTCATTTACAGTCTCGAAAGGCACATACCACTTTTATGCAACATTTAAATTAAAGACCAAGTAATATAATTAGTCCCCACACAATATAAAATCCCACACACACAAATGTATAAAATGTTCAGAAGGTTCACGAGTAACTTTCTTATAACGTAGACACATAACTAAAAAAAATATGGTGAATTTATGTTCAAAAACGTGGTGACTCATGTTTTAGCTAAATCAAGTACGTAGATATCATAAATCTGCATTAAATACATATACCTTTCCACGATGTTATAATGTCATCGCCATGACTCTACACTAACTAGATAAGGACTGACCTCTAATTCAATTTCTTTTTTTTTAAAAAAAAAAAACTTTCCAATTTTCATGGTCACCAAACACACGCCGGATCTCTCCACAAAGCTCACTACTCTTCATCTTCTTGCCAAATCTTACAATCTGACAACCATCGCCACCGCACGTGGCTCACCCCCCACTTTCTCTATCTGACGTGTACCCCTATCCACCGCTTAACTGTCGGCTCATTCCCCCAGACAACAACAAAAACGCCAACAACAAACCTCACCGACCCACACGGATCCCGAGGACGGTCTGACTTAAAAAAAAAAATTTATCTACTCCTTATATAATTTTTTTATTCTATAATTTAAAACTCAACTTAAATTTAATTATTATTTTTTATTTATATTTAGCTCGTTTGAATAATTTTTACATTCAAATTTAATGCAGTTAAATGATCATTCTTTTTTAATGATATTTTAAGATATATATTTTAAATTTTATTATTATAAATTTATAAATTTTAATTTTATATTATATATAAAATAAAAAGCTGACTTTATTATATCATATATTAATACATAAATTATATAAGTTATCAAAAAACTCAATTTCTCATTATCGTTCAATTATATATAATTATAAAATATATTATATTACATCAATTTTAAAATATTTAAATTTAACAAGTTTAAATTCAATTCATTAAAAATATTCATGTAATTATATTATAAAAAATGAATATATATAAATTCGATTTTCTTTTATCATAGGTTTGGTGTCTTGACAAGTGGATGAACCAATTCATCCGAGGCGGGCAGACAATTTGATTAAATTCATAAATCCATCCAATTAAGTATTAATAATTAATAAGTTCAAATTATATTCAGCCAATGAAAGTAGCTCAAACTCAAATTTAATGTGATTATTTTTTAATCTATTTAAATTTTTATCTTTGAATAATTTAGTAATCTATTGAATTCAATTACACTCGAGTGTTGAATTTCTAATATATATACATATATTTGAATAAAATTTTTATGTTTTTTAAAGTAATAGAAATTTTTTATTTTTGCCACGTTATAATATTATAATATTAATACACTAACTATTTTTATTAATAAAATACAAAAATTATTATTTAATTCATTATATTTTTATCATTTATTTTATATTTAATAATTATATATAATAATACTTTGAAGATTTGGTAAAATTTTTTTAAAAAAGTTAGTGATTTATTCTTCTGTACAGTGATGAACTTTCTTCATCCTAACCACAGTCCAAAATAAAAGTCGTAAGCAATGATAGAATCACCTTCTCATGTGGGCTATAGACACGCACGCACCACCACTTGAGAAAGCGCCACGTGTCCCGGCTGCTTGTCACGGAAGAAAAAGCTCCAGCTAAAGGCGAAAAAAAACGTTATCACCCACGTGTATTCTGGAAATCACGCCTACTTTGTGTGATCTCTTTCCCCGTGTTTTTCTCTATAAATTCATAGCTTTCCCTTGCGGTCTAAGTTTCAAGCGCCGTCACTGCATTACACCACACAGAGAGAAGAGGGCGGTAAAAAAAACTGGGAGAACTATAGTAGTGAAGAAGAAGAAAGGAAGGGCAAAAAGGTCAACAAAAAATGGCAGCAGCAGCGTTGGAGTTACCACCGGGATTCAGATTCCACCCGACTGACGAGGAGCTCGTGATGCACTACCTCTGCCGCAAATGCGCGTTGCAGCAGATTGCTGTACCGATCATTGCTGAAATCGATCTGTACAAGTACGACCCGTGGGATTTGCCTGGTAAACCTTTCGTCCACGTTAAACGATTAATTTCAGTCTTCTTTCTATACCAGTTATTTTTTTTAACAGTGCGTGTAATTACATACAGGTATGGCTTTGTACGGAGAGAAAGAGTGGTACTTCTTTTCACCAAGAGATAGGAAGTATCCGAACGGATCCCGACCGAACAGGGCGGCCGGTACCGGCTACTGGAAGGCAACTGGTGCTGATAAGCCTATAGGAAATCCTAAACCCGTCGGAATCAAGAAAGCTCTGGTGTTTTACGCAGGGAAAGCTCCTAAAGGAGAGAAAACTAATTGGATTATGCATGAGTACCGATTAGCCGACGTGGATCGATCCGCTCGCAAGAAGAACAGTTTAAGGGTAAATTCGCCATTTCAATAACTCGAACTAAGAATTGTGATAACTCCGAGATTCCATTGCCTAAATGAGGATGGATATCAAAATATCAAATTACCTTTTTGTCCTCTAAATCAACAGAAGGGACCCACACCGAATAATATAAAATTTGTTGTTAAAATAACGAATTATTTATTTGATTAATCAGTGTTATAATCATTGCTTTGATTGATTAAATCAACGGTTTTGATTTCGGTTGCAGCTTGATGATTGGGTGTTGTGTCGCATATACAACAAGAAAGGCACAATTGAGAGGCAAGGGCAATTAAGTAATAAAAGACTTTCGAACTACTCATCATCGGATGTAATTGAAGATAAGAAACCGAAACTTATGGTGCCACCGCCAGCTTCGTCTTCGGCGGCGGCTGGTGGAACAGCGAGTGACTACGTTTACTTTGAGAATTCCGATTCAGTACCAAAATTACACACGGACTCGAGCTGCTCGGAGCACGTGGTGTCGCCGGAGTTCACGTGCGAGGTGCAAAGCGAGCCGAAATGGAAAGATTGGGGTGTTGATAATAACTTAAACACCCTTGATTTTCCTTATAATTACTTGGATGCCAGTCTGGACATCGCGTCGCAGTTTAATAATAATAATAATAATCAGATGTCGCCGCTTCAGGATATATTCATGTACCTGCAGAAGCCGTTTTGAAGATTTTATGCTTGTTTGACCTTATCATATTGTCTGGTTATGCTAATCTCACGGTAGCACGAGACGTTAAGTCTATGAGTGTACCGGTGTGACAGCGTATATAATCATTTTATTTAGGTGTACCTACAGAACTGATCCTATGGTTAGACCGGGGTACAGCATAAACTAGTGAAATTGCATCTATGTGTATATATGGCGGTAGGGGGTGGCAGGGGTATTGTTGGGATTATAATTATGTTGGTGTACTTAGTAATTTTTTTGAAAAAAATAGTATTAGTAGGTTATGTTTAATCAATGTTAAGTATCAAAATTACCAGCTGAAATTTAATTATTATATTAATTTTAAATTTTTTACGAGGTGAATGGTTAATTATGAAAAAAAAATTTAAGTCTATCAATTGTTTGTTCTGAATGGAACAAAACATGCCTCTCTATATCCATGGCACTGCATAATTTGAGGGGTTGGTAACTTTATATGTATGACTAAGTAAGGGGAATAAATTGTGACAAATAACTGGTAAAAAGTGTGAATTTGAATATAAAGAGTAAGGTTTGAATTTTCATTTTTTGATAAAAATATGATTATTTAGATGTAAAAAAATAAAATTTGAATTTATATCTCTTTTATAGTGGGCAAGTAAAATAACTTAGACAATGAATTTAAGAAATTAACTCATAACTGTACTATAATCATCCCACACCTTATATATTAGAGATTAAAAAAAATAAAATTTTTAGGCATTGGACATGCATACCGTGTATAAAATTAGCTTTTCAATAGTTTGAATAAATAAGGCACCGGGATAATTTCAGATAAAATGAAATTTTATTTTAATAAGTGCTTGAAGATTTACCTTTATATGCTTATTGAATTGAAAAGAATTCTCTCATTGTATACTTGGTGATAGTGAACAACATACTAGCAATTAGGATCACCTGATCCTCTTCTCGCGATCGCGATAAGTCATTAGCGCCATCCACCTTGCAACCAACTCGGTCCTCCTCTCTCACCGACTCGGCTTTAACAGCTTTTAGGCAATAAATCAGAGAACATCGTCCAAAATCTATGTCACGAGCATTAAATAGTCTGACAACTATGGTCAGGATGATAATTAGAGAGTAATTGAGTAAAACTCACTTGCCAATCATTTGGGATCAATTTGAGAAAAATTTAAAATTGATCTGATTATTTTAAATTACTTGAGTATGTTATTGAGTCGAATTTAAACATCTTAATATATAATTCAATAAATTTGTAAACTTAATTAAGTTTAATGAACTTGTGTATATTTATCATTTTATTTTTTTATTCTAATAGATATATTTTATCGAACTAATTTGAATTTAAATAGTTTAAAATTTAAAAATGTTATTTAATTAACTAAGTCAAATCAAGTCGAATTCGAATATATAAATTATTTAAGCAAGTTCAAACTTCGAATTTATACGTCGATACACTGTCAAACTTGGTAATGTATCATCTGGACTTGATTGATTCCTCTAATGATGACACTAGCCGGCAAGTAGAAAGCTCAAATCCGGTTGAATGTCCACTTTGAGAAACAGTCACGAAACTGCCTTAGTAAGGAAACCCTAACGGAGCACCCAGAGACATACAACAAGAAAAAAAAAAAAAAAAAAAAAGACAGTCCACAATTCTACCACTTTGCATTGTCAATCTCCAATTAACTTGAGGTTGGAAAAGGGCTCACCGGTACACTACCGGCACCCCTCCTAACGCCTCCTTTTAGCCTTATAGGATTGAGCCCATCTTAATACTGAAACGAACAAATGAAAGCGTGGCACTGACACATTTTGTTTTTAGTAAACCCTTTAGACCAACATATTCACAATTCCAAGTGCAAGACATTTGAAGAAAAAGATATTTTCAATTGCACGAACCGACACTATGTTAGCTGCGAATCCAATCGGTAAATCCGTAAACGAAACAAAGTTGAAGGAGCAAAATGAAACAGTAAGGACAATTGCCTCGTTGCCGCTGATGTAAATTCCATGCCTCTTTCATATCATGTTTGCTCAATTTCTCAACAAGGAAATTTTCAAGCCCGTATGTTTTTCCAAAGCCATGTTTACATCATAAAAGTGAGCCCCGCATAAACCCAGCCCTTGTGTTATTTGAAAAGACTTGCAGACATACCCAGATCCATAAAATTAGGTTTTCATTGTTGTGATTATTCAATGGGCTGAGCAAGCTGAAAACCCTTTCGAAATTGGTAAAAATCTGATAAATTATCATTGACAGGGAATTGAAAAAAGGTCAAAGAATAAAGAAAAAAAAAAAAAAAAAGACAGAGCACATGATTACAGACAAGAAGATTTAATTATCCTGTGGGTTCGTAACCAAGTTGTTGAAGTAGGCCACCACCATCACCAAGGTGTGGAAGCTCTAATGGTGTTTCTTTTCCTAAATGATGTCTATCTTATTCAATTCTCTGATTGATATTTTTTCTTAAATTATAAAAATTTTATAATTAAATCTAGCGAGTTATTATCTATTACTATTAATAAAAATTTATACCCACCGCTTAATTCAAATGGTAAGAGTGGTGTCATGACCTTTAAAAGTTATGGGCTCAAGTTTTAGGGATAACCTTTTCTCTCACTTTTCTGACAAAAAAATATATAAATAGAAATTTATTGTGAGCTTTTATGAAATTAAAAAAAAAATAATTGTATCAGATTTGAGCTTCACAGGAACTATGATTATGTTTTTGCTAAGGTTTTTTTTAAAAGAAAAAAATCGGTTGAAGTAGGCCAACTGCCATTAACTATGTCATACGTACCAATGTTCCAATAACCCCTTTTTGTCTCTATATATATATATATATATATATCTAAAATTTGGATGCCATGACATAGGGCATTATATAATAGTACTGATTTTTAATAAAGTAAAGTTAAATTAATAAAAATTTAATATTTAATTAAAATGATATAAATTAAAATTTAACAGTACATAATTAATTTTTAAATAATTTAATATTATTATTCAACTTTTCGATTTATAAAAAAATAAAATCATTATAAAATTTTTCAACCATACGGGTCTTGACCGAGGACCAATGTCAGATTGCATGAATTCTTCTTCCGCTTTTTTTGTAAAAAAATCATTTCAATTTGATACCAAATCTCTTGTCAATTTGTACCAGCTATATTTTTTGTCCTTCATCAGAATCCTATGTGTGCTCCATAACAAATTATTACATGCATTGCAAACCCCATAATACATAATGAAAATGTAAGTATATAAACAATGGATATATGGCTCAAGATGTGCTTTTGCAGACAAATTCAATACAACCTTACCTTAATTGATTGCTAGGAAATCATATAATAATAATTGAGATACTGAAACAATGACATATACCTTATTTTATGCAAGTTTGATATTAAATTTA
>CATIWM010379643.1:0-30640 GCA_949671775.1 Mallotus repandus
CAATCAAAGAACTCAGGCTCTTTTGCCGATTTGAGCAGCTCATCCGTTAGCAAACTCAGCTCCTCGGACTCAGATCGAGCCTCCATGACCACCCATGTCAGCGTTAACGACAAGCAAATCCATGGCATTACATAAAGAAAGAAAGGTTTTGCCATTTTTTTTAATGGTTTTGAGTTTTATGTTTGGCTTGTATATGGTCGAACAGCAGAGCAGTGACCTGGGAAATGGAATAAAATAGAGATGGGCGATGTTACATAGGAAGGATGGGTCCTACGTTTAGTCTAATAAGTGAGCTTAAGTTATATGGAGGGTAGTTATCACAAATGAATAAAAAAGCGAAAGAATAATTCAAAAAGCGCCATAATTTTTAATTTGCAAAATTAATTTTTGCCGTTTGTTTCTTTCAATTATGGAACAAAACGTTCATAATTTTCTTTTGGGACAATTACCATGGCTCCTGAGATTTGACCAAATTAACTAGTCCATCCTACATTTTCAAAAATTAATTAGATACCTCTTCAGTTTTGTTTCCCTTAACTATTCCCTCATCCAAACCTCATCACTTGCAGCCATCGATTGTTTCTGGGGTCGCCTTGCTGCAACCACTTGATGCCATCGCCTGCTGCCGCTGCCCCTAGATGCCGCTGCTGGTTCCATCGCCTGCTGCCACTGCTGGTTCCATCGCCTGCTGCCACTGCTGGTTCCGTCCCCTACTGCTGGTTCGGCTTTTGGTGTACAGTTAAGATGATTCATTGTGTTAGATCTTATTTAATGCAACATTTACTTTAATGGTAGAGGGCAAAAATGAAGAGATGTCGACATCTGAGCTTTCTTGTTTAATGCAGCGTTTGCTTCTATCTGATCTTTTTTTTTTTTGCTATGGGAACAAAATTAAGTAGGTAGATTGAATAATGCTCTCAATTTTGAAGGTTTTAGATTTGAATTGCTTTCCGTCGCAATTTCTTGTCAATCCGACTGGACTTTTTATTCATTGATGTGGGCATATGAGTGTCATGTTTTCTCATGGGCAGAGGAGCCAAAGATGTTGCAAAATCTTTGAGAGAGGGATAATTTTATCTGCAGATGTAATTTTTTTTTTCTATTTTCAACATTAATTATGTTCATTATATGAAATTTTTTTAATTACTTTTGTATTTATTTGTTCTTGATAATAATAAATTTATTTTTTATTATTTTCATGTTATTTTGGCAAATCTACAGTCATTCTCCTTCTCGTGTAGAAATTATCGTAACCAAGTTTTTATCTTTCTCCAAATTAACCATTTTTAATATCTATAAATTAATTATCATGATGACAACTCATTATACATGTTTTCAACATAATTAATAATATATTTATATTTTAATTAAGAGTTTAATTTTTAGTAAAATTTTAATTTACGAGTTTAATTTTTAGTAAAAGTAAATTTCACTAAAATTTGATAAATAATTTATATTTATTATATAAGTTTCATTTTAATTAATTTCTATTGATAATATAAATAAAAATGTAAATGTTGAAAAATAAAAAAATTGATGCCTTGATAAAAAAAAAATACATATCCAAATGATAAAAAAAACTATGTTAGGGAAAGAAGATGTTTTTATGTTATAAAAGGGTAAAAGAGTCATTGCATATAGAATTAATAGTTTATAGTGTAAAAATTTAACAGAGGGAGGAAATAGTTAACGAAATCAAAATTGAAGGAGTATCTAATTTACTTTTGAAAATGCAGAGACAAAATAATAAATTTGGCCAAACTTCAGAAGGGTGATAGTAATTATCACTTTTCTTTTTTGTGTCCTTTTTTCGTTGTCTTTTTCTCCCTCTCACGATCTTCCTTTTTTTTTTTTTATTATAATTGTTGAGTTCTTTATGCCAAATCAGTTTTAATCTTTTTATCTATAAAATCAATAAAGATGAAAAAAATGCATAATAGGTGACTATTTTTTTCATGGCGAACCTCATCCCCCTATATGCCCTTTGCACCAAAATTACTCGTTCTTCTTTACTTTTTCAATGACACAATCTTTCAGTTTCTTGGAACTAATTTGTCGAGAAATGAAAATTTTTTAATTGTAATTTCAATGGTAATTTAGGAATATTAATTTTTTTCATATTCCTAACAATTAAAAATTACATAGAATGAACGAAAATAAATGTTGAAACTTGAAAATACATAGAATCATATTGGCTAATTATTATAAGCACAGAGAATCAGATTTGTCTCTTTTTATTAATAAACATCCAAAAAATTTAATACAAATTACATAAAATCAACAGTAATAAATAGTTCTAAAATCGCATTTTCATTAACAAACAATATTACATAATTCTAAAATTGTTTACACTTAATTTAAACAAATTCAATATAGTTTTCAAAAGTTATACACAATAACCTGACTACAACAAATGAAAAAAAAAACAACTGAAAAAATAATTATGTATTATATCAAAAAAAATTCTTATTTTTATTATTAATACTAATAAAAATGAAGATTTTATTTAAAAAAATGATTAGACTAGTTTTAAATAGCTCATTAAAAAAATTTTAAAAATCTCTAAGAAATTAAGCTAAGTAAACTAAAAATTAAAATTATTTAGAATATGAAAATTAAATAAATGCATACTAACTTCAATTAAAAATAGGAATAAATACATACAAAAAAAATTAAATAAATACACAAAGAGGAAGTTACATAGTTAACAAAAAAAAGCCAAAAATGAAAAAAATAAATGTAAAAAACAGAAGTTCAAAAATAAAACAAACAAAATATGGAGCTAAAAATGAAAACGTATGGATCAAATGGTCCATTTACTAAAATTCCTCTAAAATGAAAACTTAATTGTGCTTGTAGAAGAGGTTTTTATCATGGGTTGGACTCAAGTGAAACTTCTTATCTCATGTAGTCTCATGGCTATCATGAGATGTATGATTTAAATGTTATTGTCATTAATATTTTTTCTTTTTAATTAATAAAAAATGAAATTTTTTTATCTAGCTTTATTACACCCAATTGTTAAATGTGTAAAATTAAAATATATATCTTATTTTTATTGGTTCAGTTCTCAGAAGTGGCAATTTGTTGTCCCAGCAGACAAGGCCACCAATCTTTCCAATCGAAGTCTCATAAATTGGTGGAGGTGATTTACCTCTAGAATACTAATACAAAATTGATTATGTTATTTTCTCATTATTTGTCTCACTGATGGTTAAAAAGTATTATATCAGCTGTAATGCTGAGTTGTCAAAAAAATACAGAATAAATTGTAATTGTTTCTATAACTAATAAGCAAGAGAGTAACTAATTCTAATCTAACTAACTAGTATATAAGGAACTCATAATCTTTATTATTGAAAGATTAGATCTCCACTGTACACCTGTTAATCAGACTAATTCAGCATGATCAAAGATTGACAAAAGAATACAGTAGATGATGAGAACAACAACATTTTAGTATAGCAGCAGCAGTAGCTCTAATACCCCCCTCAAACTGGGGAATAAATGTCATGAAGACCCAGTTTGGATATAGAAGCTTGGAAAATACTAGGTGGCAATGGTTTTGTAAAGTAGTCCGCTAACTGGTGTGAAGAAGTAACTGGCAACAAAGTAAGTAAACCTTGGGTAATCTTCTCCCGAATGATGTGGCAGTTAATCTCCATATGCATAGTACATTTATGATAAACTGGATTATGAGCCAGTTGAATAGCTGAACGATTATCACAAAAGAGAAGAGCTGGAGAGGAGTGAGAAATTTGAAGATCATGAAGCAAATAGACTAACCATTGTAATTCACAAGTAATAAGAGCAATGGCACGATAATCAGCCTCAGATGATGACTTGGAGATTGTAGATTGTTTCTTAGATTTTCAGGAAACAAGAGAGTTGCCTAGAAAAATATAGTAGCCAGAGATGGACTTTCTGGTATTCAGACATGAAGCCCAGTCTAAATCAGAGAAACTTTTAAGTAGTAAAGGATTATCAGTAGGATAAAAAAGCCCTTTTCCTGGTGAAGCTTTAATAAATCGAAGTACTCAATGGGCAGCAATAAGATGAGCTTGTGTGGGTTTGTCCAAATGCTGAGAAAGTTGTTTGATAGTATGAGATATATTAGGTTTGGTTGTGCAGAGATAAAGAAGTCTACCAATAAGTCTGCGATAAAAAGTGGAATATGAAATAGAAGGGCTGCCATGAAGAGAATGTTTAGCATTAACAACCATAGGAGTACTGGCTGGTTTGGCATTAAGAAAATCAGTATCTTGTAATAAATCAAGGGCATATTTGCGCTGATTAATGTTGATACTAGAGGATGATTGAGCAATTTTGAGACCTAGAAAATATTTTAAATTTCATTATTGAGAAATTTCTTGATAGAAAGAATAGCAGTCTCTGAATCACTAGCTAGAATTATATCGTTAATGTAAATGAGTAACGCCAAAAAATAGTTGAAAATGCCTTAGAGGGGGGCTGAATAAGGCAATTGAAGGATTTTAGAAAATTAAAATGAATTTAAGGAATAAATAAAAAGTAAAAGAGATTAGAGTAGGAAGAATAATAAACACAAAGATTTAAGTAGTTCAGATTCAACAATAATCCTATGTCTATACCTAATTTATCCCCAAGTTAGGATTTTTAATCACCCACAATCTTATTCATAAGATTGAGATTATACAAGAGTTTAGGGCTCACTTTTACAACCTTACAAACTAGAGTTTCTAGGCTTATTTTAAAACTTAATCCCAAGTATTTTAATGACTAAACACTTAAACCAATTCTTTTAGAATAGAATCTCACTTTCCGTTTTCTTAAACCCAGAAAATAGAAGAACAAGAATATCTATTCTAACACCCACAAACTCTTATGAGAGTTATACAAATATATAAAATGAATTTTGAAAGAATTTAAGAGCTTTTTGAATGTTAAGAATGAGAATTGTAATAATCAAGTGTCTTAACATCAATTGAGCTCTAAGAGTTGTTTATATAGTCAAACAACTTAAAATTATGGCTGTTTTAAACCAATAATTGTGTCTCCAACGTCTCCAAACATTTGAAGATTTAGCTTTGACTTATTTCTGTAAGAATGATGCTCATGATTGTGAGGAAGAGGTCCAGGCTCGTGAGGATCAAAATTAGAGTTGTTGCCTTTGAGAATTTATCAAAAATGTTTGTTGTGAGCTATCAGGAGGATGCTCACGAGCTACTCACGATTGTGAGCATCACTGCCTCATTTACTCAAAGAAGCTCAAAATTGAAGCTTCAGGTAAGCTGCTCGTGAGGGGCTCATGAAGCACTCGTGATGAGACACTTGTAAGTCCAAAAATGTATCTTTTTGGCACCTAAAAGCTTCAGATATTTTGAGTGTATTATAGGGATATAATACTGTAATAAAATATACTTTTATAAGGGTATTTCACATCTCTAGACTTGAACACATTATCTTGATAAATAATTGAGTTCCTACACACTCGAATGAAATCATTAGAAGCTTAAATTGATTGTTAAAAATCAAAATTAGGAGTTTGATAATGTAAATGGTCAATAATCTCCCCCTTTTTGTCTTTGACAATCAATTTAATAAAATAATAAATAATATATGTGTGTGTGTCAAAACATTTAACAAGAAAAGAATAATGCTAGGTGAAATAGCTCCCCCTAAATGCAATTAGAGATATTAATTTGCTCCTCCTATATATGCAATAAATTAAAAATAGCATATATAAGTGAGGAATATTGCAAATAAAATAAGTATAGAGGAGATGTATTTTGAAAATGATATCAATCATAAATAAAAATATTTATCTCCTTTAAGATAAGAATATATTTCTTTATTTCTCCTCCTTTTTGGACATGATAAGAAATATAAATTTATAAAAATATTCCTCTTAAAATAAATTCATACAAGAATATTTAATATGAAAGGCAAAGTAAGCAAAATAAGGCTTAACAACACAAATATGCTAAAAACATAATAACATGATCATTTAAATAACAAAACTAGTGGCACTTACAATGCATCACAAAAATAGTACATAAAGTACTACTTAAGCAATAAAGTAAAGCACTACTTCTAAACACATGATCATGTGGCACTTAGCATATTACAAACAGAAACACATCTTCTTCTCCCCCTTTGTCAAAGAAAAAGGAAAAGAAAGAGATAAACTAGAAATAAACTAAAAAGAAATTGAAAGGAAACAAAAGACCAAGAACTAAAACAATAAAAATAAGATAGACCAAAACTAAGAAAAGAAAAAAAGAGGAAAAAAATATCTAAGGTTCTTAAGGGCTTTGGAATGGAGGAGGAGGAGGAGGAGGAGGATTCCAAGTGCATTGGATATTGTGATGAGCATAGAGGTGATGAATGTAATGCTTCATATGATCCATTCTTTGCTCGAACCTATCAAGTCTTGTGTTTATATGATCAAACCTTGTGTTAAAGTTTGATTGCATAAGAGATAGACGATAAAAAAATCCACCAACCCAAGCTGGCTCATCATCCACACTTTGAGAAGTGGAAGGACCTTTTTGCCTTTTCCTTTAAGGAGGTATTTGTGTTTGAGTTGGAACTTCCTCTTAGAGATCTTCTTCACCAACACTTGTTAAACCATGAGTGCCAATTTGCTCTATATCTTGCAAATCATGTTCTAGTTCCTCAGCCACATCTTCATTTCCTACTTCGTCTTTCCAAATGCAAATATTTCTAACAAGTTTGAATTGCCTTGAATTTCTCAAGAGATTATCATCAAGGAAGAAAGGGGGAATGGAAGGAACATTGTTCAAGGTAATTCCAAAATAGTTTACAATATGGGTAATAAAACCACCAATACATCAATTCCCACTTACACTATCACTTAACAACCAAAGCCTCCATTGAAGCAATCTCCTTAATTCAACATCTATACCTTCAACAAGACATCTAATAAGGTAAAGATCATCAAATGAAATTGCTTTATTACTCAAGCCTCTAGTATGAATAGAATAAGAAATGAATCAATGCGTATACCAAAGATATTTTGAAGAAAAATTAGATGCTTTGGTTTTGTCGGCTTCAAAATTTGAACTTGCATTAGGTTTGGAGTGTTGAATCCAAAAAGGTTTAGGTCGCCAAGAAGAATTAAGAGAAGTTAGACCCCCTTGTGTAAACCCAAAGATGGTATCTAATTCTTGAGAAGTAAGAAATCTATCTCTCCCACCTAATCTAAATCTCATGTTATTCATAGGATTTTGGTTATCAAAGTGGTTAGTTCTCAAACAATAAGTAGCAAGAAATTCATGAACCAAAGATGTATAGGTAGGATAGGCATTGAAAGCAACGTTACACATACCAACATTCTCAAGTAATGTTCTAACCTTATTGTAGCAACCCATCCTTTCTAATGTTGCTTGAGACATGAATTTTGAAGAGATTATGTTCATTTCCTTGAATTGAGCAAGTCTTTACCTAATTTGAGTTGAAGAGTAGGAAATAGGAGGAGTCTTCTTGAGATGTTCCGTAGTTGCTCTTCTTGATGAAGAGGGAATACCTTAAGTGGTCTTCTTCTTGGGAGCCATGGAAGAGAGAAAATAACACAAAGAAAACTTGAAAGAAAAAGAGAGAATTTTTGCTTTGAGAAGAGTTTGATTGTAAATAAAGATGTTTGGAGGTGAAGATGTGTTAAATGGGCGTATATAGAGGAGAAGTAGGGTTAGCACATCATTAAAAAGAGTCCTAAAAATATCGAAAAAGGGAAAATAGCTGTTTAGGAACAAACAAAACCTTAAAAAGTGCAATCTTAGACAAAATAGGATTAATGTGAGGGACAGTGGCTTCCTCATCGTAAGCAGCACTTGTGAGGGTCACTGCCCTCTGACTGCTCCAATAGTCACGAGCTGCACTCCAATGGCTCATGATAAAATTTGCAGAATGACCCTTGAACTTTTGAATTTCATTCAATTCAGGAATCCAGAAAATCTGACAAATAGGTCCCTAAGCATTTAAATCAACATAAAATCACACCAAATCATACTTAAATTTAAATGCAATCATGAATATGATCATAAATGAATATTTTGAAGGATTTAAAATTAAAAAATTAAAAAAATTTAAATCATACAATTAATGATCATAAAATCAAATAATTCGAGAATTGAATTAAATTCAATAAACAATCATTAAATGACAAGATGATTGTAATAAAAAATTAATAAAATTTTATGGGATAAGTACAAAAATGTACCATGTGGTTTAACGCTTTTTCACTTCGAGCCCTGTGGTTTTTTTTATGACACTTCAGTACTTTATGATATATGTCGTTAGCAAAATCTAGGCCAAATTCACTAACATCGTTAACTATGCTGATGTGGACATTGACTTGTTGACATGGACGTTGACTTGCTGACATGATGCTGATATCAGCGTCCACGTCAGCATGGAACGGTGTTAGGGATTTTGTCCTAGATTTGCTAATGATAGATATCATAAGGTACTGAAGTGTTACGAAAAAAAATCACAGGGTACTTTTTTGTACTTATTCAATAAATTTGACAGTTATTCAATTTTTAAAAAAAATAAAATTTCAAAAATATTTTAAAGTTTTAATTTTACTATTTTTGAAATAAAAAATTAAAATTAATTTTTAGATTTTTACATAAAATTTTAACTTTTTATGTGTTAATTATAAATAATAAGAAAAAAATGATAACTTGTGAATCAATTTGTTATATAGACTAATACCAATAAATATAAAAATAAATAAAGTAAACACTTTTAATTAACACTATAAATAATAATAAAATTTTATTTTTTTATTTTTTCATATTTTCAAAAAAAAAAATTTTATATTCTTAATTAATATTTTTAGTATCTTAAAATTGTCTTTTTTTTTATTTAATACTTTTTTGTTTGACTTCTATTAAATAAATTTTAAATAATGTGGTTGAAAATTGAGAAGTAAATTTTAAAATAGTTAAAATTTAAAAATTTTTAGTGAAAAATTAGAAATTTATGAAAATATTTAGATATTATTTTTTTTAAAATTTATGTCAAGAGTACAAAAATAGAATTTAAAAATATTTTTCTTACATTTTATTTTTTTTTCTTGTAGAAAAAAGAGGATAATTATTTAATAAATGTCAAATTTATTTTATAGAATCTACAAAAAGAATTTTTAAAAATATAATTACATTCTTTAAATAAAATTGACACAATTTAAAATGTTAAATGAGCAAATTGAAATGACTTTCACTTCGAGTCCTGTGATTTTTTTCATGACACTTTAATATCCTGTGGACTATGCTGTTAGCAAATCTAGGCCAAATTCACTAACACCGTTAACTATGCTGACTTGGACGTTGACTTGCTGACGTGGACATCCACGTCAGCATAGTTAACAGTGTTAGTGAATTTCACCTAGATTTGCTAACGATGGATATCATAGGGTACTGAAGTGTCACAAAAAAAAACCATAGGGCTCAAAGTGAAAAAGCGCTAAACCACATAGTACTTTTTTTGTATTTATCCCAAATTTCAAAGATTTTATAAAAACTTATGAATTTAAAAAAAAAAATCAAAGCAAATTTTGATATTAAAATTTTGTAATATATTATGCAAATGGGAAAAAAATGATTTATGTAAATAATTTGCTTATTTTAAATAATCAAGAAATTGAATAAAATTCAATTATGAATTATTTAAATAGCAAATATTAAAAAAATATTTACAAAAAAAAATTTAGTTGTAAAAAAAATCATATACAAAAAATATACTAAAAATAAATGTGCCTGAAAAACTTAACTATTAGCAAGTTTTATAAAAAAGAATCAAATACAGAAAATAAACAGAAAGTTAAAATATGGGTAAAACAAGATTGCATAAGCATCCAACCATCAATTCAGCTATTTATCATAAAATTAGGATAAACTTGCGCCATCAATTATATCAATCTCATGCTTGATGAAATTTAATCTTTCTTCACATAGAGGTTTGGTAAAGATGTCTGTTAATTGATGATTTGTGTCAATAAATTCAAGACGAATATCACCAATTTGAACATGATCACACAAGAAATGATGTCTGATGTCAATATGTTTAGTTCTAGAGTGCTGAATGGGATTCTTAATAACGTTTATAGCACTTTTATTATCACATTTAATAGGAATGTGATAAAGTTCAATGCCATAGTCCTTAAGTTATTGTTTTTGCCATAATACTTGTGAGCAATAACAACTAGCTGCTACATATTCTACTTTAGTAGTGGATAGGGCAATCAAAACTTATTTCTTGCTAAACCAAGAAACTAAACATTGTCTTAAGTATTGACAAGTTTCAGAAGTGCTCTTTCTATCTAATAAGCTATCGACGAAGTCCGCATTCGAATAGCTAACCAAGTTAAAGGATGAACTCCTAGGATACTGGAGTCCTAAATGCAAACTTTCGCTTAGATATTTAAAAATTCTTTTGATTGTATTCAAATGAGATTGACTAGATTGAAAATGAGCATACAAGTAAGTAGTAAACATGATATTGGGTCTACTAGCAGTTAAATAAAGAAGGGATTCGATTATACCTCTAAATCTTTTTTCATCAACCGGTTTACCATTCTCATCTTTATTGAGTTTGGTAGTGGTGCTCATTGAAGTTTTGCTTGATTTTACTTCGTCCATGCCAAACTTCTTGAGAATGTCTCTTGTATACTTTGTTTGGTTGATGAAGATCTCATCCTTGTATTGCTT
Source organism: Mallotus repandus (assembly GCA_949671775.1). NCBI lineage: Eukaryota > Viridiplantae > Streptophyta > Magnoliopsida > Malpighiales > Euphorbiaceae > Mallotus > Mallotus repandus. Next base: position 10,716 of record CATIWM010379643.1, read on the forward strand.
GATTTGAAGTCCAAAAAAGAACTTGAGTTCACCCATCATGCTCATATGAAATTCTCCTTGCATTAACTTAGAAAATTCTTGACACAAACAATGGTTAGTAGCACCGAAGATAATATTATCAACATATATTTGAACAATCAATAAATCATGTTTGGATTTCTTTATGAAAAGAGTTGTATCAACTTTACCTTTAGAGAAGCCTTTCTCAATTAAAAAGCTGCTCAATCTTTCATACCAAGCTCTTGGAGATTGTTTCAATCCATACAATGCTTTTGAGAGTTTAAATACATGATTAGGAAAATCAGAACTTTCAATACCCAGAGGTTGCTCAACATAAACTTCTTCTTTAATAAAACCATTTAAAAATGCATTTTTAACATCCATTTGAAAAATTTTAAAATTCATGTAAGATGCAAATGCAAGTAGCATTCTAATAGCTTCTAACCTTATAATAGGGGCGAAGGTTTCATCATAATCAATTCCTTCTTCTTGATTATAACCTTTAGCTACTAGTCTTGCCTTGTTTCTAGTTATTACACCTTGTTCATTCATCTTATTTCTAAACACCGATTTAGTGCCTATAATAGGATGATGTTTTGGTCTAGGAACCAAAGTCCAAAATTTGTTTCTCTCAAATTAATTTAACTCTTCTTTCATAGCAAGGACCCAAAATTCAACATTTAATGCATTGTCAATGACTTTGGGTTCAATTTGAGAAATGAAAGCCAAATTGACAATTGACTTAAGTTGAGATCTAGTAGTTACCCCTTTTGCAGTGTCACCTATAATTAGGTCTTGAGGATGTGCTTTCTTGAATTGTCAATCCTTTGGAAGGCCATCCTTCAATGTAGGTTGAGGTATTTCCTCTTCTCCCTCTTTTCTAGGATCTTCAAGTTCCAAAGATTTGTTAGCATTTTCTTCTTCATTTTTATCTTCCACAAGATCACCTACATCATCATCAACACTACAAATATCCTTTCTAGGATCAAGTGAGTTTGATTCATCAAATACAACATGCATTGATTCTTCAACTACTAAAGTTCTTTTATTGAAAACTCTATATGGTTTACTAGAGATGGAATACCCTAGGAAAATTCCTTCATCGGCTTTAGAGTCAAATTTCCTAAGATTATCTTTGGTATTTAATATAAAGCACTTGCATCCAAATACTCTTAGATATGAGATTTTGGATTTTCTATTATTCCAAAGCTCATCAGATATTTTATTTAAAATCAGTCTTTTAAAAACTTGATTTGAAATGTAACAAGACGTGTTAACGGCTTCCACCCAAAGAATAACGGTGAGTTATACTCATGAAGCATTGTTCTAGCCATTTTCATTAGAGTTCAATTTTTCCTTTCAACTACGCCATTTTATTAAGGAGTTCTAGGAGAAGAAAATGTATATGAAATACCATTTTCATTACAAAATATTTTGAAAAACTCATTTTCAAATTCGGTTCCATGATCACTTCTAATTGAAGAAATATAAAAATCTTTTTCTTTTTGAACTCTTTTTATAAAATTTTCAAAAGCTTTAAAAACATCATTCTTATGAGCAAGGAAACATACCCAAGTGAATCTAGAGTAGTCATCAACCAATACATATATATAGTGCATTCCACCGAGACTAGCAACTTTAGTTGGACCAAACAAATCCATATGTATAAGTTCAAGTGGTTTAGAAGTTGACACAACATTTTTGAGCTTAAATGAGGACTTGGATTATTTTCCCTTTTGACAAGCATCACAAGATTTATCCTTGGTGAATTCAAGTTTTGGTAAACCAATCACAAGTTTATGTTTACAAAGATCATTTAATAACTGAAATTTACATGTCCTAACCTTCTATGCCATGTCCATGTGTCATGGGAAATAAATATCAAGCATTTAATATCTTTGTTATCAATTTTATTTAAATCAATAACATAGACATTGTCAACTCTTTCACCACTAAAAATTACTTTGTCTTTATCAAGACTACTAATAAAGCAATTCTTAGGATAGAAAGTGACTTTATTTTCCATATCACATAATTGACTTATACTAAGCAAATTATGCTTAAGAGCATCAACAAGCAATACATGATGTATAGATAAGGATTGGGGTTTACCAATTTCTCCAATGCTAATAATCTTTCCTTTTGCATTGTCCCCAAAAGTAAGATGTCCTCCATCCGTAGCATTAAGTCTGTTGAATTGCCCTTTATCTTCGATCATGTGTCTTGAACATCCACTATCAAGATACCAACTACTTTTTACTCTTGTGGACTTCGAGCACACCTACAAAACACAATTTATAGATTCTTTTGAACCCAAACCTTAATTGGTCTAGGTTTGTTAGTCTCAAAGTAATCTGAAGGTAGCAATTGCAAATGTAGTTTTCTATAAAAGCATACATTGCTAGAGTGACCTTTGGTCATGCAATAAAACATTCAACATCAGCAAATTTATTTCTTCTAGGATGAAATGCTTTCCTAGTATGTGAAACATACCTTGTATATTATAGTGATGAATGTTTTCTATAACTCTTTTGAGTTATAGTGTGAGATATATATTGACAATGACAATGTGTATTTTGAGAGGTTTATGCAACATGTTTATGTGCATTGTGTTATGTAGCATGCCTATTATAATTGTGTCTATTGTACATATAAGTATGCTTGGGTTGTGGTGCTCTAGTTTGAGCCTTACCTCTTTATGTCAATGGAGGTTGAGCTTTATGAGACCTTTCCTTATTGTTTGACACATGAGACCTCTTAGCTTTGAAAGCTAGAGTCTCATTTTTTGAGGTAGTGTAGGGTTTTCATGATGCAAAATGCAGCAAAAATTAAAATTTAATTCATAAAAACCCAAAATCGTATCCATGTAATTCGATTAAATCAATTAAAAGGAGTTTCCAAAACTTACCAAGACGATTTCAAGGTTAGACTATTGGAAGGATGAGAGGGGGTTCACACCGGTGACACCCTACCTCTAGCTTTTCAAGTATGTTTTATCGAATTAAGATGCCGCCAATAAAGCCATGCCCTCTACCGGTATCCATACAAATAGGGTAGCCAAAGCAATGTTGGTGTGCTAGCACCTTTTCTTCTAAGACTCTTATTAGTTTATTTTTCTCTCTATTTTTGTTTTCTTTTCTTAAAAGAAGTGATAGAAGGAGGAGAATAATAGCCTTATGAAACCCTAGAGATAAAGATGCATATATAAACCTCCTATCAAACCACTTACTTACCAAAACAATTTTTAGTAAGTTAAACTTCCTTTTTTCTATTTTGATTCTAATTCTACAATTAGAATCATTTCCTATTTATTTAGATAACTCTTATCTTAAATAAATTAGGAAATAAATAAATAAATATAAATATATACTCATATATTTTTATTTATTTATTTATTTATTTTGTCATAGAGATAATTATTGGGTTAATTAACCCAAGTCTGCTTTGGGCCTATTCTAAATGTGCGACCCTGTAGGTTCACACACTGTTGGCAGTGGATCCAAATTTCCCATTTTAGCCCATAAGTCATAATTGGTCTCTAGCAAGACATTATGACTACCCAAGTTGTGTGAAGGTCGATAATCCGGCATAACCTAATACACAGTGTGTACTATAGTCCTTTTGTCATGCGATATCTTGATCAAACATAAGGCATGGATTATGTCATCCTTATATTATTCAATCACATTGTTTCTCAATCCCAAGTAGTCTGATACTGATAACTCTTTATCAATACATTCTAGCATGACCATGCATTTCTTTTCATTCTAACTCATCAAAGGGCCCACAGATATCTTCTCAGAATAATTGAGGGACAAATTCTATCTTAATCCCTCACATCCCTCACATAACTCATTCTATATCCAATCACAACTTGTTTTACCATCCGGTTAAAGATGATGTAGGGATGTGTCAAAAATACAGAAATTATCATACAGGAAACTATGGTGATTTCAGGTCAGAGGACTCAAATAATACTACTGTGATGAGAATTACGTATGACAATCATCCATATGGTATTCTCACAGTGGGTCGATCCAGTACATCATTTCTCTATATATGTACCTATGAGTTTGACTTAATATCTCACATACATGATCAATAAAACATAATCATCAGTCAACCTCATACTAGTCTTTATTCATTATTATTCCCACAACAATGATCGATTAGATATATTTAGATTAGAGTTTAAGTATCGTCTAAGAGTTTTATTATCATGTTATGCACTTGATGATCTTAGGTAGAATTAACTAATCAAGGATAATATTAGAATTAGCCAATAATAAAAAAATACCTTTTTATTAATAAAATAGAAATATGACAAAGTCAAAGTATGGCCATTACATAATTGGCCTAGGGCATAATACTATCAGGTAGAAGCTGTGGAGTCATGTGCTTTAACAAAATTCTTGTGTGATGATGATGAAGGAATCATTCCATTTTTGTATCTAATTCCATGAGTATCTCCATGAAATTTTTGAGAGTCAAGAAAACTATTTAAAGTCTCTTTTCCCTTTTTGAACTTGAAAGTGGAATTCTTTAACTCTAAGACTTCTTTAGAAAGTTTATGATTTTCATCATTTGCTTTCTTAAGTTGTTCTTCCAAGGAACTTGAACATTCTAAATCACTTGCAAGTTTTTCATTTGATTTAACAAGTTTAGAAAAATCATTCTTTAAGTTTTCAAATTCCTTAGTTAAGCTAATTAACTCATGTTTGTAATGCTTCTTTTTAGAAAGTAACCTTTTGCATTTAAGCATAAGTTTACTAGTAATAGAGCTCTCATCATCATCATCATTATCATCATATTCATAATCATCACAAGAAGAGTTAGAACTTGATGGTACCTTATTTTCATCTTCAAGAGCCATGAAGCAATGGTTGGCCACTTTTTATTATTCCTCTTCCCTTTTGGATTCGGAGGAGTCATCCCAAGTAGCTTTGAAGGCCTTCTTCTTCTCCTTTGCTCATTTGTTCTTGAATTTGAGTTTGGGCACTCACTTCTAATATGTCCCAGTTTCTTGCATTCATAGCTAGTAACTTTTTTAGTTTTCTTCTTACCTTCTTCTTTATACTTTTTATTGAAGTTTCTTTTTCTTAAGGAGTTTTTCTTTCTCAAAAATTTATTGAAGTTTCTTGTGAGCATGACAATGTCACCATCTTCATCACTAGAATCTTCAATGGTTTCATCTTCACTATTATTTTGAGAGGCTTTAAAGTAATGCTTTTCTTCTTCTCTTGAGCTTGAGAGAGTTGAAAGATCTTAAGCTTCCTCAATTGAAGTAAACCAAGATTCCCAATCCATCTTAGGTAGGATTCTTAGAATCTTATTGTTTACTTTTTTCTTTAAGAAATATTTTTCAAGTTTCTTGAGGGTTGTAAGAAGAGCCATGAGATGGTTTGTCATCTCCGTGATTGATTCGTGTGACTTCATTTTGAAGAGTTCATACTCATACATGTGAAGTTGAACCTTCTTGCTTCTAACTTGTACATTGCCTTAATAGTAATTTTCCAAGGTTTCCTACATTTCTTTGGCTGAAGTACAATGTTAAAGCTTGTTACTTTCTTCATTTTTCATGGAAGAAACTACATTGATCATAGCCTTTTTATTCTTGTAATTTTCTTCCTTTTGTTCGTTGCTCCACTCACTTCTTGGAAGAGTAGTTACTTCACCATCTCTGGTAGCTTTAGATGGTTCCCATCCTTTTAGGAAAATTTTCCAAAGTTTTATGGAATCATAATCTAGATATAACTCCATTTTGAATTTTCAATTTGGATAATTACTACCATCAAAGAAAGGTCTAAGAGAAGAATTATTTTGAGTTTCACTTCCCATGATCTTGTATTCTAGCAATGAAGTACCTAGAATTCAAGCTTTGATACCAAATGAAAGTGTCTTAGAGGGGGGGTGACTAAGGCAATTGAAGGATTTTAGAAAATTAAAATGAATTTAAGGAATAAACAAGAAGTAAAAGAGATTAGAGTAGGAAGAATAATAAACACAAAGATTTAAGTAGTTCAGATTCAACAATAATCATATGTCTCTGCCTAATTTATCCCCAAGTTAGGATTTTTAATCACCCACAATCTTATTCATAAGATTGAGATTACACAAGAGTTTAAGGCTCACTCTTACAACCTTACAAATTAGAGTTTCTAGACTTATTTTAAAACTTAATCCCAAGTATTTTAATGACTAAACACTTAAACCAATTCTTTTAGAATAGAATCTCACTTCCCGTTTTCTTAAACCTAGAAAATAAAAGAACAAGAATATCTATTTTAACACTCACCAACTCTCACAAGAGTTATACAAATTTTGAAAGAATTTGAGAGCTTTTTGAATGTTAAGAATGAGAATTATAATAATGAAGTGTCTTAACATTAATTGAGCTCTAGGAGTTGTTTATATAGACAAACAACTCAAAATTATGGCTATTTTAATCCAATAATTGTGTCTCCAATGTCTCTAAACAGTTGAAGATTTAGCTTGACTTATTTCTATCAAAATGACACTCACGATCGCAAGGAAGAGGTTCAGGCTCATGAGGATCAAAATTAGAGTCGTTGCCTTTGAAAATTTATTAAAAATGCCCGTTGTAAGCTATTAGGAGGATGTTCACGAGCTGCTCACGACCGTGAGCACTCCTCGTGAGCATCATTACGTCATTTGCTTAAAGAAGGTTAAAATTTAAGCTTCGGGTAGGTTGCTCGTTAGGGGCTTATGAAGCACGCGAGAGGAGACACCTGTAAGTCCAAAAATATGTCTTTTTGACACCTAAAAGCTCTAGATATTTTGAGTATATTATAGGGATATAATACTGCAATGAAATATACTTTTATAAGGGTATTTTGACTTGAACACATTATCTTGATAAATAATTGAGTTCCTACACACTTGAATGAAATCATTAGAAACTTAAATTGATTGTTAAAAATTAAAATTAGGAGTTTGATCATGCAAATGGTCAACAATAGTGATTAGTCTTTTTGATTAAGAGAGAAGGATCAGAAGGTGCTGTAATAAATCCTTGAGAGTGTAAAGCTTGAAGAAGCTTGAGGTTCCATTGGCGACTAGCTTGTTTGAGACCATAAGGGATTTAAGTAATTTGCACATTTGATTGGAAGATTGAAGAGGAAGACCATGTGGTGGTGTCATATACACTTCTTTATGCAAATCCCCATAAAGAAACACATTATTTATATCAAGCTAGTGGAGATACCAACGTTTTAAAGCTGCTACTGCTAATAAAGTTCATACAGTGGTCATCTTTACAATTGGAGAAAAAGTTTCCAAATAATCTAAGCCGAGTTGTTAAGTGAAGCCTTTTGCCACTAACCTGGCTTTATATTAATCAACAGAACCATCAACAAGATATTTGACACGATAAAGCAATTTACATCCTATTGCTTGTTTTGAAGGGGGTAATACAGTGAGTTCCCATGTCTTATTGTTTTATAAAGCTTGAAGTTCATCTGACATTGTTTTCTACTAGCAAGAATGCTATATAGCTTCTTGATAGGTGACATGTTCTTTCATAAGACTAATATTATGAACATAAGAATTATAAGAAGGGGAAAGATGACAATAAGAAAGAACAGAGGAAATATGGTGAGGAGAAGTGGTTTGATTAGGAAGAGAAGTATGATAATGTCAAAGATAAGAAGGTGGATTTTTAAGTCGAGTAGATCGATGTAATTCAAAAAAATCTGTTTGTTAGAAAATGGAAGTGACAGGTTGTTCAGAAGTAGAGTTTAGAGCAGTAGAGAAAGAAGAACCAATAGGAGAGGATTTAATTCAAGAGGAATTATAAGGAGTAGGAAATGAAGCAAAAGGATCAATGCTAGGAAGAACAACTAGTAGCATAACCGAAGCATTATCAATGATCTTTGATTCAGTAATCTGCTTATACGAAATTGAATTTTCATAAAAAACAACATTTCTAGAAATAAACACATGCTTATTTTGTAAATCAAAAAGTCTATAGCCTTTTGTATTTGAAGGAAATCCTAACAACAAGCATTTAATTGATCTATAATCAAATTTAGATCTATGTGCATCAATTGTAGAAGCATAACAGAGGCAGCCAAAAACTTTAATAGGGTCAAAATGTGGAACTTTAGAATATAGCATTTCATATGAGGTTTTATTATCAAGGACTGGTGAAGGTATCCTGTTCATTAAATAAATAGCATGAGTAATACAATCTGACAAAAATTGAATGGGTAGAGATGCTTGAAATTTCAGTGCTCCAGCGACATTTAATATATATTGATGTCTACTCTCAACTACAACATTTTGTTGTGGGGTATAAGTACAAGAGGTTTGGTGTAAGGTTCCATGGGATGCATAGAAGTCAGGTATATCAAACTCTAAAGCATTATCAAAACGTAAAATTTTAATGCCTTTATTGAATTGGATTTGGACAAAACCAAAAAAGGATTTGATGATAGCTCGAGCTTCAGACTTATGTTTTAGTAGAAAGACCCATATATATCTGCTATAGTCATCAACTAGAGTAAGAAAGAATTTGTGACTATACATGGATTTTGTATTAACTGGCCCCCATACATCAGCATGCACTAGATCAAAACATGAATTAGTAAAAGAAGTACTTAAAGGAAAAGATAATTTTCTTTTATTAGCAAAATGACAAATATCACATGCTTTATGAATATCTGAACAAACAATACTTGAATCTAGATTTTGTAAAAGTTTTAAACGAGAATGTGATAAATGGCCCAATCTAAAATGCCAAAGATCTATTTTTGGATCCTAAGAAGAGGAAAAAAAATTACAGATAGTTTTTGAAACTTGATTCTGAATCAAATGATAAAGGTCATTTTGTTTTCTAGCTAGTCCACTCGTCCTCCATGCTTTGATTTTCTGGAATGAACAAAAATTGATTATAAAGGATTGGACAGGAGTTAAGAGAATCTATAATTTTGCTAGCAGAGATCACATTAAAGCTAAAAATAGGAACAAATAAGACATTATTTAAAATAAGAGAATAAGAGATCTTGACAGTGCCCATAATTGAAACCTGAATCTTGAAACCATTTGGCAGATGAACTACCACATTAGTGACATCTCTATAAGAAGAGAACATAACAAGAGAATTTGCAATATGATCAGTTGCCCACTGTCAACTATCTAGTTATGATAATTTCTTTCTACTGACAAATAGGATATATGAGTTGAATTACAATAACTAGAGTATAAGCTGTTACCAGGCACATGTGTCTCTTGATTAACTGAAGCAGTGTTGATACAAGCTTTTCCAGATGAACTAGCTACGCTTTTGTTTTCAAGTAATGATGAAGCTTACTGCATTGTTCTTTAGTAAATGGAAACACATTAGATTCAGAGTTTGTTGAGACTATAGAAGTTTCTCCACCATTCATAGCATTGAAACTATTTTCATGCTTGTGATCCATATTGAAGAAAGTTTTAGTTATGTTTTGGACCCCTTCCGTTTGATTAAAATGAACAGACCCATTTTGCCTTGATCTTGAAATGTATCCAAGTGGATAACCATGCTTCCTGTAGCATTTATCAACAGTATGACTAGGAAATCCACAACAAGAACATATTGGTTTCTTCATATTACCAGAATTAAACCTCCTTTGCACTGTAAAGGCACATTCATATTTCCTTTTGAAAGAAGAACACTGTTATCATACTGTGAATTATCATTGTTAACCTTTGTTGCAAAAATATTAATTTCAGCATTATCATTAATTGAAGTTCCTCTAAGTTGTCTTTCATGCTGTAAAACCATAGAGACAACCTTGTTGATTACAGGCAAAGGATCAATCAACATTATTTGTGATCTCACAGTTGTAAAATTCTCATTCAGTCCTTTCAAAAACCTTATAATATAGTCATTAGCCTGATAATTTCTCACAATTTGTAAAGCTCCACAATTACATTTTGGATCATAAGAACACGAAGGAATAGGCCTGAGATTAACAAGTTCATCCCACAAGATTTTTGATTGTGTAAAGTAATCTGTAACATTCAAAGAGTTTTGATTAAAAGCATAAATCTTATATTACAAATCAGCAATTCAATAAGCATCACCTTGAGAAAACCTCTCTCTTATATTATTCCAAATATCTAGGGCATTATCCATCCAAGTAATGCTTTGAGCAATTGAAGGAGATACAGCTCTATAAATCCATGAGCTGATCATTATGTTGCACCTCTCCCATGCTGAGTAAATTCAATTATCTCTTGCTGGCACTGGTATTGATCCATCAACGAATTTCAACTTGTTCTTTGAGAACAACGCCATTTTTATAGCTCACCTCCATGCATGATAATTCGAACTAGTAAGAACATTAGTGACCAAATTTAATGAAGGACTTTTACTAGGATGCATATAGTATGGACAAATCGTCTACTCTAGCCATGGTAAAAATAGAGAAAAAATCTGTTTAGCCGGCAAGAAAGGAAAAGAAAATTCAAGAAGGAAAGATGAAACTTCGAGAGAAAAATTATATCAGCTCTAATACCATAATACAAAATTGATTCTATTATTTTTTCTTTATTTGTCACACTGATGGTTACAAAGTATTATATTAGCTGTAATGCTGAGTTGTCAAAAAAATACAGAATAAATTGTAACCGTTTCTATAACTAATAAGCAAGAGAGTAACTAATTCTAATCTAACTAACTAGTACATAAGGAGCTCATGATCTTTATTATTGAAAGATTAGATCTCCACTGTACACCTGTCAATCAGACTAATTCAGCATGATCAAAGATTGATAAAAGAACGCAGCAGATGATAAGAACAACAACATTTTAGTATAGTAGCAGCAATAGCTCTAATAAATACCACATTGTAGATTCTGATGGCATGGGCATTAGCTTGTGATGTTGTCTAAGGTACTGTATTTACCAGTAATTATTACAAGTCTATCAACTTCAGGCCCTGCATAAAGGTTTTCAACATAATTGAATTACAAATTTCAAATTACTACCAAAATCTGAATCTGACACTCTTAAACTTTTGATGGAAATGGCTCTGACCAGGCACATCAATAGCTGAAGCATAATACTTATGCACATCGTTATCTCTTGCCCCTACATTAGACGCCGTGCATCTTGCGTAGCCACCAAGAAACGCTTCTGGGAATACCACCAATTTCGATCTATAAGCCACTATGCTAGCAATTAGTCTCTCTGCTTTATCTGCTCACAAGGAGAAAAACAGAGATAGTGGGTAAAACACAATTTATACTTTCAGATACAGAGATACAAAAAGGACAATAAGTTTCAGGTACCCATTGTAGTCGGAGTATTAAAAAACACAGTTGAAGCCTGAACAACAATAGCCCTGACAAGTTGCTTGGCAACCGGAGTATCGAAAATGGCTAAAGGAATATAAGAAATGGATTTATCATGGCAAAGATACTCCATGCAGAGTGGTTTAAGAACATCATCATTAGAAACGTTGCAACTCGTGTGATTCTTATGGGAATTGGGTGATTGTTTAGTAGGAGGAACAAGCTGGGGTCAAATTTAATGAACAAGCCAATGAATGGTTTCAGCATCAGAGCGAGGACCCAATTCTTGTTTAAGGTGTAACATAGTGGGGACGCAGATGGGTGTTATACAGACACGCTTGTTGGCGGGAACATATCCATCTGCGGTGGGCCTACTGCATGTCGCTGGTTGCTTGTGTGGAGTGGCGGGCTCTGCGTCTATGTTGTTAGGTTTTGATGAAGATGAAGGTTGTGCCTGTACTATCTCCATAGGTTATGCTCTATTTTTAAAAGACAACTCTCTGTTTTAAGAAGAGTTGGTAGTGGTGGTGGTGTTATTTATTTAGTTTGTGTGGTGAAAAGAGTACTCTTTGGGTGTTACCAAGTGTTTTATAAGCATCATGAGATTTTGAGAAAGACTATTATTTATTTATTTACTATTTCAGTATTTGGATAACTGTCTACCAATCCCGAATTCAGAACTCAAATTAAATAAATATATAAAAAAATAAAATTTTTTCGAGAGTAATTTCTTTATACATAAGACTGTTTAGTTATTTAATGTGGTAAAGTTCATTTAGTTTTGACAGTAATGGATCTTGTAGTTTTGTGTCATCTTCATCCTCTAACAACATACGGATTTCTTTTTCTGCATGTAAAAAGAAAGAAAAAAAATTCTTGCATTCTTGCATTCATTGCTTCAATAACGGACACCAATTTGAAAATGATGAATATGAAGTAATTAATTTATTTTTTACTTAATAGAAAAAGTCTAACTACTAAATTAAAATTAAAAGCATAAAAAATAATTAAAATTAAAATTAAAATTTTATTATAAAAAATTATAAAATAGGACTACTTTTTTAAAGTCAAAATAAGAGTATTATATAATATTAAATGGCTAAATAAGTCATACAGTGATTACTCTCTTCAAAAACATTATGACATATAAATTTTAAATTCTTAAAAAATCTATTAATTTTTGTGTAATTAAAAAAAAAGAAACATAAATTGATTTACTATGGAGAAAACAAATAATGAGAGAATTTTCTCTTTTTAGGTTCATCCGAGTCAACAATGAAATAGTAAAATAGTTAAAACCGTTGTAGCTACTGAATATAGAGAAAATTAATAAAAAAAAGGAGTGTAAAATTAAATTTTACTTAATTTACAAAATAAAAAACCACAAATTTTTAACAATAAAGCAGTTAAAACATAAAAATGTTTATTATTTGTAGCCTTATTATTATTATTATTATTGGGAGGTTGTTTAGTTTGCAACTAAAACCCTAATTTGAAAAAAAAGTAAAACCCTAAAATCATCCTTACAAGACAACAAAATAAAATGCAATTAAAAAAAATTGATGCAAGGAACAATACCTAATACCTATATACACAAAAATCCTGAAGTACATTTTCAAGCTACAAACAAAAAAAGCCAAAGGGAAAAAAAAGGAAAATTAATCATCAAGCATCTTTCGGAGGCGGTCTTTGATATAATCCTTACGGGCTTCAGCTCGAGCTTGTTGAGGCGCTATATTGACAAGTGAAAGATGAGCTCCATACGCAATCAGCGAAGCACCACTAATTGCCAGCCCTATCGTCGCCGCTAGTTGCTTCCCTGTTGGTGGAAACGACCAAAGCACCATCTTTTCTGGGTTCTGTTCTTTCGTCTCTTGCAGCTCTGTTTCATTAGCAGATGCAAAACCTTAACTGGGACTGAAGGGTGTCAGTCTTCGGTTTTTGTTCTTTGGGCCGTAAAAGAATGGAGTCTTGAAAAGATTGTTCATTTCAGCCCATGAAACGAAAAAAGTTTTGCTGATATAAAAATCTTGATCAAGAAGCAGCCATGTCAGTGTATTCATGCCTTTAAACTCTGTATCTGACCCTTCAATCCGTTCTCTGATCAATTCTTGCAGAACTATCCGTCACGTTTATCAGCTTCACGCCCGGATAGTTCACAAAGGACTCGAGCAAGATCACTTTATTGTCTCTCATTTATTGTCCCACTCTGCTTCTTCTGTTCCCTACTCCAGGTCTATCTTTGATCGTGTCATCAGTCCCTCTGCTATTCTATACAATATACTCTTGAAAATCTACGCGCGTAGACGTCATTTTGAAGAGTCAATATCTTTGTTTATCCGCATGAAGCGGGGCAGTGAACATGCCTCGCCTGATAAGTACACTTATCCTTCGCTTATTATGTCGTGTTCTAATGAGCTTAGATTAAAAGAGGGGGAAATTGTTCATGGGTCGGTGATAAGGTGTGGTGTTAGTGATGATTTGTATGTTGGGTCGAGTTTGATTGATTTTTACGGCAAATGTAAGCAGATATTGTCTGCACGTAAGGTGTTTGATGAAATGTCTCATAGAAATGTGGTTTCTTGGACGGCGATGGCTGTTGGGTATTTGAACGTTGGGGATTTGGATAGTGCCAAGAGAATGTTTGATCAAATGCCTGAGAGGAATTTGACGTCTTGGAATGCTATGATTGGTGGGTTGGTTAAAGCTGGGGATTTGAGGAGTGCTAGGAAGTTGTTTGATGAAATGATTGACAGAGATGTTGTTTCATTTACGGTTATGATTGATGGGTATGCCAAGGCTGGAGATATGGCATCTGCAAGGGATTTGTTTGAAAAGGCTCCAGAAAGGGATATCATTGCATGGTCAGCATTGATTTCAGGTTATGCTCAGAATGGGCAGCCTAATGAGGCTGTGAAGATATTTCTTGAATTGGAATCAAAGAATGTTAAGCCTGACGAGTATATAATGGTAAGTTTAATGTCTGCTTGTTCTCAATTGGGTAACTCAGATTTAGCTAAACGGGTTGATTATTATTTGAGTCAGAGCTCGGTTAATGTTGGTCAAACTCATGTTATTGCTGCTCTAATTGACATGAATTCAAAATGTGGGAATATGGATAGGGCAAAAGCACTGTTTGAAGAGATGCCTAGACGGGACCTAATTACATATTGTTCTATGATACAAGGATTGGCAATTCATGGGTGCACTGAACAGGCTGTTGGATTATTCCGTAGGATGCTAAATGAGGGATCAATTCCAGATGAGGCGGCATTTACTGTTATTTTAACAGTGTGTAGCCGGAGTGGTCTTGTTGAGGAGGCTAGGCACTTTTTTGAAACAATGAAAAACGAGTACTCTATGGTTCCATCCCCTGACCACTATGCATGTATGGTTGACTTGCTTAGTCGGTCAGGACAGCTCAAGGCAGCCTATGAGCTTCTAATTTCAATGCCTGTGAAGCCTCATGCTAGTGCTTGGGGTGCACTGCTTGCAGCTTGTAAGATGTATGGTGAGGTTGAGTTGGGGGAGGTTGTTGCTAAGCGGTTATTTGAGCTTGAACCTGAAAATTCTGGTCCTTATGTGCTCTTGTCCAGCATCTATGCTGCAGCTGATCAGTGGCTGGATGTCTTTCTAATTAGGAACAAAATGAATGAGAGAGGCATTCAGAAAATAACTGGCCGCAGCTGGATATAGTATGAAAGTTATGATCTTCTGGCATCCCTGCATTGACCCAATTTTCTGCCCAGAATCAGACAGGATATAGAAAAACATATTCAAATTAATTTTCTTGGAAGGACAAGCTCCGGAAACTTTGAAGTGGAGTGTAAATTTAACTGGATTCTAGATCAAATGATGTGTTCTTTAAAGATTTTTGCATCTTCAGTTGAGAATCCGTGGTTCTGCCTTTTGATGTCATTGAAAGGTGAAGTAAATTTTGATTGGAATGTCTCAAATTGCCATCGTCTAATTACGGCATTTAAGTTTTGAGTTAGAGAATGGAGACGTGCTCACGCCTAAATATCTGACTTTAAGGTCTACTTATTTGATTGATTTCTTTTTAAAATTGATACGGATAGCATAATTCAGAGCTCCTTTGCTGAAGGGATTGATACTGTAATTTTTTACTTAATTATCGCCTGTATACAGTATGCATTATGTATAATGTTCAGCAGAAGAGAGAATCTCGGATATCTGTGCAAATTGCTGTTTACTGTTTTATGTTGTGAATGATTCTGTGATGTTGGAGATTTATCATACCCTAAACTGTCGTGTTAGAGATAGCCCTTTATAATATGCAACCTGATTTTTCTCCTTTGCAGTGTTATGATGGTCTCTTTTCTTTCTTTCTCAATCTTTTTTACCATGTTTTTGTGCCTTTCTGTGATGAGCTTTAGTTCAGATTCTTGTTTTGAAGGAACTTGGCTGCTGCAAGCAGCATTGCTTAAGGTGTTCGACTTCAATCTTCTTAAAGGCAAAAAAAAACTCAGTCTAACATAAACCTGATGATCGAGTTGACTAGCCTTATGAATCTCAGCTCTTGATAGTCATGAATTCTCCGACTCTTTTATGTCACCCACTCAAGAACTCCATCTCCCACCTCGATTCCAACAATCACTTGCTTAGCAACTCTAACCATGACCAGCCGAAGCCAAAGATTAACACAGAAAATACTCAGTGACATTAAGAAACATTGAATATCTTCCACCCAACATCAGGTAAATGCATCAACTTGTTATTTTGTCACTATGAAAGAAGAGCCAAATGAACAACTAAGCTAAGTGCTATTGTGCCTCAACAGCAAGGTCATTCAAGTAAGAAATAGCAACTGCAGCATGCAGAGCTGCTCCAACAGGAAGAGCATCCTCATTAAGAGAAAAGTAAGGTGAATGGAATTCCTTGACTTGTTTTTCATCTTTGTTCTGTACTCCAATCGTGAAAAAAGCAGCTTTCATCTTCTGCGCATAAAAGCTGAAATCTTCTGCCCCCATAAAAGCTTTCATAGGTTGAACATTTGATTCCCCAAGCAAAATTTCCCCAACTTTCTTGGCATGTTCATACATAGCTTCATCATTTACTGTTGCTGGATAAGGCCTCACTTTTTTCTCCATTAAATCTACTGATGCTGTGCATTGATGAACTTCTGCTTGAGTCTCTATCACCTGCCAATGAAACGTGTTATCACAATCATGATTCGTTTAGTACTAGCGAACTTTGGCTTGGTGGTACTGGAGTGGTTTTTTATGCTATAGTACCTCTTTTATCCTTTTCTGAAGCTGGAATAGACCTTCTGTAGTCATGCTCCGGTAAGTACCTCCGAATTTCACAGTCTCTGGAATTACATTTCCGGCCTGGCCAGCTTCAACAAAACCCACTGAAAGTACCTATACCACATTCCAAATGAAAATGTTCATTGTAAGCCTAAATAGCTTAAATTGTATATTTGCTTACACAATAAAAGCAAAGCTGTATGCATATGTGACTTATTGGTATAAAAAATCACAATGTTTGTGCGAGTTTTTGTAAATTTGTTCTGGTCTTTAAAACTTGATAAAAATATCATAACACAATTAATACTTTAGTCAAAATTAATAAAAAAGATATGCAGCGTAACAATCTTATAAAAAATACTTCAAATGTTACATGTGCAGATTTTTGTTAATTTTAACCAAAAATTACAAATAATTGAACAGATTATGACATTTTTACCAAGTTCTAAAAGCCGAAATCAATTTGCAACAAGTCGCAAATGTTGTGGTTTTTTTTTTTTAGCAATAAGCCTATATTTTATATTGTGTAAGAATTGGGAAGTGACCCTAGGCTCAAGAGGATCTTTCTTTCGAGAAATTAAGTGTTGGAGTGCAAGAATGGCAAAAGAAGCAGCAAGAACTGGGTCTCCTGTATCATGAGGCCGTGCAGCATGTCCTCCTTTCCCTTTAATAACAGCTAAAAACCGTCCTGAAGCAGCAGTTATTGCACCAGGTTTAGAAGCAATTGAACCAACAGGCAAATCTGGAGCAACATGAAGTCCAAAAATAGCTTGGACATTATCAAGAGCTCCTTCTTTCATCATATGGTAAGCACCAGCATAACCTTCTTCTGCAGGCTGGAAGACAACCTTAACAGTACCCTTTTGATCATAAATTTCAGAAATGGAATCAGTCAGGAATCAGAGTAATGGTTTGATAAGAAACTTGGAGCAAATAAATATCCTGAATTTGTATTATACCTTTAACTTATCCTTGTTATTTTGAAGTAGCTTAGCTGCTCCAAGCAGCATAGTAACATGAGCATCATGGCCACATGCATGCATTTTGCCATTGTTCTTGCTCTTATGCTCCCATTCTACTAATTCCTTCAAATGAGTTACAACATTGAAGTTGATTCAGTCAAAGAGATTGGTTAGTAATAGAACAAATATATATATATATATATAATCCTGATTTTTTTTTTCTTCGAAGATAAAATATAAATAAAAATGTGTAAGGTTACCTAGCCAAATAATAAAAAAATTATGACATTAAAAAATTATGTGTTGAATTCTTGACCGATCAGACTAATCAAATAATATAATTTTTTTGAAATGTAATCAAATAATATAATTAGTTAACAACACATGATTAATTTATGTTATTAATTTAATAACAGCAAATAAAATATTATCATTTCAAGAGAAATTAAGTATATTCCTATGGTTTCATCATATAACTTTATATTAATTAAGATAGCTAAATGTCTATCCAATGAAAATATGTAAAATTGTTGATTTT
Organism: Mallotus repandus; assembly: GCA_949671775.1. Lineage (NCBI taxonomy): Eukaryota > Viridiplantae > Streptophyta > Magnoliopsida > Malpighiales > Euphorbiaceae > Mallotus > Mallotus repandus. The sequence continues at coordinate 28,784 of CATIWM010379643.1, forward strand.
ATGCATATTCTTTTATAAAATTATGAATATTACTCATTTGCTTGTACATAAATTCATTAATTTTTGCATAACCATAGTGGCTTAATGGCAAGGCCTGGGGGATTCAAATCTCATCTTCTACCCCTTTCCACAATCACTATGTAATGTGCTCAAGAAAAATTCATTAATTTTCTTCCAATAAAAGTTCATTAACTTTATACATTGACATAGTAATTGGTTCTATATAATAATCTATTATGACCTTAAAAGAGAATTTGTTCCACTTTAATTGTCTTTTTTAAATTACCAATAAAAATAAACTTTTTTTTCCAACTTTTTTCTTATCTTGTTTTTAGAGTAATTTTTTTCTAGTAGTATAGATAAATGAGTTCGATTTGAGTAATTAATTTTTAGTCTTTCTAAAAGAGGATAATATAGTCATTTGCTCCCATAGTTATGCTCATTAACTAGGATTCTTAATTTTTATGACAATACCTTAAAAGACAATTGAAATGGAATGGAGGCAGTATTTATTATGACCTTAAATGATTCAAATTTAATATTCTATAATTTTTATGATTATTTTTTAAAGATAAATATATAAAAAGTGTAAACTTTTTAATTTTACTATTTTAGTGTTTGAGTTATTATTTTTTTACAAATTAACATTTGAACCAATAAAAAAGATTTAAAATGGTATTTCTATAAGATTTTACAAGTTAAAGTGCTAACATGTCGTATTTTCAACAATAAATTAACTTAAACACTCTTCTTTTATTTTAAACATCATTTTAAAAAAAAATAATTATTTTTTATCACTCATATATATTAAATTTGAAAGAAAATATACCAAATATTATTGAAATAAAATAAAATAAAAATGGAGCCATTAATATTGAAAAATAAAAAAATAAAAAACCTTAATTCCTTTTCAAATTTATCTGAAAAGTGAAAATAAAAATGCAATTTAACTAAGATGAAATAAAATAAAATTTACTTATTATATTTAGAAAATAAAAAAATATTTTTAATAAATAAAAAATTAATTTAACTAAAATCATGAAAAAATTAAATTAAATTAATATAAATAATGAAATAAAAATGAAAAAGATATCATAAATAATTTTTAAAATTTAATTTGATAAATTAAAAAGATATATTTTTTAATTTGTAAAATTGTCAAAAAGTAGTAGAATAAAAAAATGAAATCTAAATAAAAGAAGATTATTTATATCAATTCACCGTTAAAAAAAATTTTAATATGCACAACTTGCTAAAAAATTAAAAAATTTTATCAATTCAGATACTTAATTATAAAAAAATAATTTAAATATTAAAATAATAAAATTTAAAAAGTTTATTTAAATAATTCAAATACTATTCATATATATATATATTCCTCATCCCTGTCACTGTAATCCACTGGATGAATATTTTTATGAACCACTAGAGCAATTTATTAATGTTGTAATTTGTTGATGGCACGTGTATATTTATTTAACAAAAAATAATACTAAAACGAAACCAACCTGTAGAGGAAGAGCATCCATGTCTGCTCTAAGACCAAACCATGGCTGCAAACCTGAACCAATCGAACCCACCAACCCAGTCTTGGCTATAGGCCAACTATATTCAATTCCAAGTGAGTCTAGCTCTGATCTTATCAATTTACTCGTATTGTACTCTTCAAAAGCCACTTCAGGATATTCATGCAGCCTTCTCCTCACCCTTATTAACCAATCAAAGAACTCAGGCTCTTTTGCCGATTTGAGCAGCTCATCCGTTAGCAAACTCAGCTCCTCGGACTCAGATCGAGCCTCCATGACCACCCATGTCAGCGTTAACGACAAGCAAATCCATGGCATTACATAAAGAAAG
>CATIWM010379652.1:0-28795 GCA_949671775.1 Mallotus repandus
CTCTCGATCTCTGGGATTGAACAAATCCTGCAAGATATCCTGATCCCAACCATAAGCAGTGGAAGATTTAAGAGAATTGACAGTAGTATTCTTCATACCTTCAATTAAATCAGAAGAAATAAAAGGATTGGTACTGTCTGGTGTTAATTAGACTTAAATGCGGAAGCAATTAACATATATGATCCTAACAGAACAATCAAATTAACCAAAATATTAAATCATGGCATAATTATAAAAGTTATAGTAAAGGAAAACTTACTTGAAGAATCCATCACGAAAATTAAATATCCCAAGCAACAATATATATGTTTTCCTATACTAAATCCGTAACACTTAAATTCGCCCTTTGATGATATAAGTACTTGTTTGATTCTTGATGAATGAATCAAACCCTTAGAGCAGAGTGTTTTTTTTTTTAATGTTAATCATAACTTAAATGCGGAAATGATTAACTTAAAGGATCCTAATCATCACCGTGTGTACAACAATAACAATTATCAATTACTTAAATTATTTGAATCAATATTAGAAATTAAAATTTCTAACAGAAGATGGTTTAAATGGAGGTGAGGGCCATGTCATCCAATCATTTAACGGTCCTTACTGTTGTTTGTTGCCATGTCAGCTGGAGGGGCCAAAAAACTTATTTTCAGCCTTAACCTAATTTATTTGCGCCAAAAAAAAAGAAAGGAGGGGGCAAAACATTAGGGGCCAAAATGCACCTTTACCCAAAATATTAAAAACGTTCTAAACCCCATCTCTCGGAATTGGGAAACAACGCACGCAGTTGCAAGGAAGGAATCCATATTTATTGCCTAGAAACTCTACGAGTGACGCCTACCAACTCACATGCATGTCAAGATCCACCCTATCAACCATAAGTTGCCGACTCTTTCAACTGAAAAATCGTGTCACCCTCTCCATTTTTTAATTCCTTCAAAAAGATAAAAAATAATAATAATAATAAAGGTAAAGGCTGTAATTATTTATCCAATCAAGTACTCATTTTTCTACGAAACAATATTCAAATTGACTTCATCAAGAATGTGCATTATACAGGTTTCTTCTGATAGCAGTAAATGAGTTTATTTGTGTAGAAGAATATGGATAAAGAAAATACAGAAGGACCCTTATATTTTGATCTAAATACGGGTGCTAAGATTCCATCCATTGGCCTGGGGACATGGAAAGCTGAACCTGGTGTTGTTGGTGATGCAGTCAAAGCTGCTGTTAAGGTTCTATTCCTTTTTTGATCTATTATCATCAAATCTGTTCTTATACAATAATTTTCCTATAATAATCTCATTGAAACAAATCAAGTTTGAATGATTCTATTTGAAGGGTCTTTAACATAGTTTGATTTCATTGTTTTGATTTGCAGGCAGGCTACAGGCATATTGATTGCGCCAGAGTCTACAACAATGAAAAAGAGGTGATTAACAGATTGCTGCGATTCTGTTGGATCCAAAGAACCTGAATTGAGTTTATAGGAAATTTTTTTTATGGTCTCTCTTTCGTTTTTTATGTAATGCAGATAGGTGAGGCATTGAACGAACTATTTTCTTCTGGGGTAGTGAAACGCAGTGAGCTATTCATCACATCGAAGCTCTGGTATATGTTTATAATTTCATTGATTTCATTAATTTTTTTTTTTGGTGCATGTTGATGCTACTTTTGAACCGATTGCATCTTGTTCATAAAAAAAAATAAATTATATTGATAAAGAAATGTATCACTTGTGTCTATAAATTATAATATTTGCAGGTGCAATGACCAAGCTCCCGAGGACGTCTCAAAGGCATTGACTAAGAGTTTAGAAGACCTACAGCTCGACTTTATTGATCTGTATCTTGTATGCTTCTGTACTTTTAAACTATTCTGTAATCAGCTTTGTGAAAACACCACTATGATTTAGCAAAAATCTAGGAGGATGGTTGTGATTGACAGTGTTCCACTTAATAATGTTGTTCAGCAGGCACCAAACAGAAGCCAATCTCTTGGCTTGTAGCATCTCTTATTGCTAAATGCATCTCTTATTGCTAAATGCAAGTTGTAAGATTCTCTATTTGAACCTAGTTTGTCTAAAAAGATTGACAAAACTCTTCAACATGAGCATGCATAAAATCGATCATCTCATATTAATGCAAAGTAGGAAGTATTGTGCGCATCAAACGTCCTTTTAGAGCAGTCTGTGAAAATTAACTGAGCAGGCCGATTTCTTTTCGAATTCTTTTTTAATATGGTTTAATAAAAGATTTGACAACACTTGTGTTGGATGCAGATACATTGGCCATTTCGTATGAAGGCAGGGCGTTCGGGTTGGGACCCGGAGAACATGGCTCCCCTGTGCCTTCCAGAGACATGGACTGCAATGGAAGGCCTATATGCATCAGGCCAAGCACGAGCAATTGGGGTCAGCAACTTCTCAACTAAGAAGCTGCAAGATCTCCTCAAATATGCAAAAGTAACCCCTGCTGTTAATCAGGTGGAATGCCACCCTGTCTGGCAGCAACCTGCACTTCATAATTTGTGTAAATCAACTGGAGTTCATCTCTCGGTAACTCATTTTGGCCTTTGGAATCATATACTCGGTAAGCTTTGAGCATTCAGATAATGAAGGAAAATTTCTCCTTGCAGGCATATTCTCCACTTGGGTCTCCAGGATCTTGGATCAAAGGAGAAATTTTAAAGGAACCAATACTTGTTCAAATTGCTGACAAGCTTAACAAGTCGCCAGGGCAAGTTGCTCTTCGCTGGGGCATTCAGAGCGGTCACAGTGTCCTTCCAAAGAGTGTAAATGAATCCAGGATCAAACAAAATTTGAGCTTGTTTGATTGGTGCATTCCTCCAGAGCTGTTCATGAAAATTTCAGAAATCCACCAGGTATGCATTTGCTCAGTTAGACTTAAACGTGCACACATGCTTGTGTATCATTAGTCTAACAGTCCCTTATTTGAGAATTATGACCTGTTTTAAACTTTCCAACATTTGACAATTAGATGACATTGCGTCTTATTATATGTCATGCCACTGGTACAATGTTTATGCAGCAAAGGCTCCTCCGTGGGGATTTTGCAATCCACGAAACTCTCAGCCCTTACAAGAGCCTCGAGGAACTGTGGGATGGTGAAATATGAAGAAATAGACAACCTGCTCTTTACAAAAACCACCAAGGTCATTTACATTAAAGAAAACAAAAATGGAAATATGCAGGATTCTTCTTTTTATGATTTGAGAATATGTTCAGAAAGACAGTGTGGTTAAATATATATATATATATATATATATATATATATATATACATTCTTTTTGTCTTGACTTTTTTTATTTTAGTCTAGCAATTTGCCTATTTGTTTGTGATCTGAAACATGTCTCAATCGATATTTATTGCTATCTATATATTGTTTATATAACATTATCATGAACAAAAATGGTTAGTGTCATAGATCATGGCAGGAATAGTGCTGTCACAACCCTACAAAATGATAAAAATTAGTACTTTTTCAATTAATAGAGCCCCTGCATTTGAAAAAAACGGAATTTAAAAAACAAATTGCCGTGTAGATGTATCTTCGTCATTGGTGCTAAAATATTGAATTAATAGTTCAGTCTCATAGCAACCCATTTGATTAATTAATGCTGATGGATTGTTGTTGATGATTATATGTCACCTGCAGTGACAATCTCTCTCCCACTCTCTTGTGGGATGAGTTAATGAACATGATTAAAGAAAAATTATAGACATTAGAATTGTGAACTCTTCAGCTACAAGAACGATGCATTTTTGTGTTTATACACTATTGATATTTGGATTAGTTCATTATATAGCCAGGGAAGTTCCTGTTATTTTGATGATAGAACTTTTTTTAATAATCATGCTTGTTCTTAACTAGATGCTCTTTGGTTCAGCAATTAGCAATCATGGGTGGGTTATCATTTTATTTATATTATGTGAGATGTAGGGCTGTAAATGAGTCAAACTATTCGGAACTCGATTCTATAAAAGCTCATTTAAGCTCGTTTAATAAATGAGTTGAGCTCAAACTATGCAAAACTCAGCTCGTGAAGCTCACAAACAAGTTCGAATAAAATCTCGTGAGTTATCACGTCATGTATTATTAATTTAGGATAAAATATATAATGTATAAATTTTAATTCATAATACATATAAAAAATATTTTTAAAAAATATATTAGTAAAGTAAAATCATATTTTTATTAAATATATTACAATTTATTTAGTAAATAATTTATTTTTATCTTGTCAATGAATAATTTTAATTTATAGTTTGTATTTTTTAAAATTTTTTAGGCTAATTTAAACTTGTTGAAACTTGTAAACAATTTTTGAACATTAAATGACATAGTGAATTCAACTCAATAATAGAACAATCAAGTCCGAATTAATCAAAACTCGACTATGCTTAGTTATACCCCTAATAAAATGCCAAATAATAAGGTTGTTCTATTTTTTACTGTTAAGTTTTTTTTTTTGATCATAGATCAAATGGTTAATTCCCAACACCACAAGGAGAAGAAATTGGGGGGTGGGGGATTCGATCCTTGATTTCCTCAATTGGATGTCTGCAGCTTTTGACACTTGGACTACTCGTGGGTGACTTTTTTACTGTTAAGCCAACCACTATTCCCTGCTGTTTCCTCTCCCTTGAATATCCCACCTGGATTCCAAGGATTTAATCCATCAAGTCATTCTACAGATTCAACCAGAAAGAAAGGAAAAACAACTGAAAGTGAATTCTCCATACGGATGCAAGTGACCAATTTTGGGGAGCTATTCTTCTTGAAGAAGATGACCATAAGAAAAGGAGAATTTGTGCCCATGCCAGTGGAAAGTTTACTGAAGGAGAATGCCATTATCATTCAACTTTCAAAGAAATCAAAGAGCTCATTTGTTAAACTCATTTGTTAAACTCATTTGTTAAAAGTTAATAATATAAAGTTGATGGTATCTATTTGGCATAAGATTCTTCCATTTTTTACTATTAATTTTTGGAGAGCATCATTTGTTAAAAGTTACACTTGAGGTCTAATTTAAGTGGTAAGAGCTCTTTACTCTTGGAAGGGAGATGTCATGGGTTTAATACCTCTCATTCTCACTAGATTTGTAAAATCCATCCTTGGTGTTGGTGGTGGTTCATGAAAATAGTTTTCAAAATACTAACTGATTTTTAAAACTGCCTCCCTCCCCGTCCCAATTATATATTTGGCATACGATTTTTCCGTTTTTTACTATTAAAAGTTAATGATATAAAGTAGAATATAAAGTTAATGATATATTTGACATCAACAGACACAAGTAGAATATAAGGATTTTGACTAATTAGGCAAATTTTTTTTTTAAAAGACCTATATTCAAGAGTCCTTATTGAAATTATTTTTACTTGATATTTTCAAATATTTTAAAGAAAAAAACTATTAGAAAATTAAAATTTTTTTTTTAATTTTATGCAATCCAAAATACGCATCAACCAACACCTTAATTTATTATCTAATGACAGTAATTTTAGTCATCGTTATATCTATATTGTGAGTTCAGTAATGAAAATTGGGCTATGACATAAAAATTGAGCTCTTGAAATTTAATAAGTGTCTTTGTTGGATATTTATTTTTAAAATTTTATGTGTTGAATTATTAAATTTAAAATATTTTTTTATAAAAAATTTTAAATTTTTTTTATAAAAATTAGTTGTCAATCCACACAAATTATAAATAATATATATATATATATATATATATATATATATATTCAGTAAGGAACATAGCCAAACAAACTAAAGGGTAATCAGTCTAATATAACTAAACACCAATTTTTTATTCAACTAAAAACATATTTTTCTTATCTACTTAACGTAAAAGTAAAAAAATTGTACTTTCTCAACTATTTTCTATTTTATTTATTTAATTATTGTTATTAGTATGCATATTTAAAATACATATGTACTCTTAATTAAACATAATCAAATAAAATTATTACAATAATTTTTAAGTTCTCACTTTTATATCGACAAATTTGTTGTTTTTATTTTATTAAAATTGTTTAATTAATTTTTTAAAAATATCTATATTATTTCAAGTCCTTTGACCAGTGTCCTTAAGTTAGACTTAAAATGTTAACACAAATAAGTTATTTTTCTTTAAATATAAAAAAATTTGTATTTTTAAAAATTGGATTAGTAGTGGAACTAGTTGCACCATGGGTTTAAGATCTAATTAATTCAGCCATTTAATTTCAGCTTAAAATTTGATGAATTAAGCTGTTTAATTTCAGTTTAAGTAATGCTAATTATAATTTTTTTGTCAGATTATATGAAAAAATAATTAAAATTAGTAAAAAAATTAGATTTCATTCACTACAAAATAGAGGTACGAATTTTTTTAATACTAATTAAGGAAAATTAAGGTAAAAAATAACACTAATAATAAAATTTATTTTTACATTAATAAAACAGATATAATTATAATATGGATTAATTATTATTTACCCCATTTGTTTTAGTGTATTATATTACTTACCCCTTGACATTTAAAAAGTAGATTTATTCAACCTTCATCTTTCACAAATTCAACTGTATTGACCCTTTTCATGATTAAGGTCATGATCAATCTCAATTCAGCATTTGTTTTGACTTTAACAGTCAATTTTGATTCATTAATATTTTTGCTTGAGTGTAACTATAAACTATGATTTAAAGTTCAATTTAAAGCTCAATTAAAGCCTTTAGAGACCCCTACAAATATCCTCTAAAGCATAGAAAGTAATTCTAGTCTAAAGGAAGTCATTTGAAACAAAAAACATGAAATTTTCTTAAAGTCAATCCAAGTTGATTGTTCGCGATTTTGAGGCTATGCTCACGATCTTAAGCTGATAAATGATCAAAACTAAAAGAAAGGGGCTGCCACCCTCATAGTCTACGGTCGCCGCCCTTATAGTCTACTGTCACCATCCACAGACTACTCACGATCATGAAGGTATACTCACGATCATGAGGGTATACTCATGATCATGAGGGTATACTCACGATCATGAGGGTATGCTCACAATACTGAGCTATTAATGACTAGTCTCCAATAGACAAATTTGTGAGTAATAGTATATTTTTCAACGCTCACGATCTTGAGGGTACACTCACGATCCTGAGCGTGCTTTTCGCTATAAAAAGTTGAAATTAAACTTAATGAAGGAGAGTGAGTTTTTGGACGAATTTGAAGGTTTCTAACAACTATTTTTTCATCACCAACCATATAAACAAGATGAAAACATCATTTAAGAAGTAAGAGAGTTGGTAGAGAAAATTTATTGTCAAATTCATTGAGCCAAATTTAGTTCTTTTTCATTTATGCTTTGTATATTGTTTATATGTAAAAAAAATCTTGTTGAGTTTGTAATTACCCTTCCATTGAGAGTTGGATAATAACTTTGTTAATGGGATTCTTTCCTCTACTCTTTTTTTGGGGTTGAGAAGTGCTTATTAAGGAATTAATCAACATTGAGTTAGTGTTGATCCCTTGTGAAAAACATATATTATAAAAGGTTATAAGTTAGCCTTGAAAACTCTTGTAAGAAGGTTTAAGTGTGAGCCTTGAAAACACTTGGGAATAAGTTTGTGTTGATCCTAGAAAAACACATTAAAAATTAGTTTATGTTGAGCCAAGAAAAATACAAGCTGTTGCAAGGTTGGTGTCAAGCCTTAAAACACCTTGTTGTAACAATATTGATAATAAGATTAGGGTGAGTTTAAAATCTTAGCTTGGGAATAAGTTAGGTGAGATACATTGGATTAGTTGAGAATCTAGACTTCCTAAAATCACTTGTGTTCTTTTTTATCTTCTTCTTGTTTTCATTCTTGGTCTCCATTTTTTAATCCTTCTTAATTTTTCTTCAAACCTTTAATCTCTCCTAAAATTCTAATTAGCCTTATTCATCCCCCTCTAGAACATTTTCATTTGGTATTAGAGCAAGGAGTTTAAAAATTTCATTGCTAGATAAAATATCATAGGGAGTGAATTTCTTTCTTTTTAAACCTATAGACCATTTTTTAATGGGAGTGATTACCCCTTTTGGAAATATAAAATGGATTTTTACCTTAATAATGACCCCATTAGTTAGTGGGATGTGATCTTAGATGGGTGGAACCCTCCCATGAAGATGGGTGAAGGAATTCAAGTTCTAAAGGAAAGAAATGACTGGTCTCAAGAAGAAGAAAGGAAAAGAAAGGAGAACCCCAAAAATAAAAGGGCTATGTCAATTCTTATTGCTTCCATGTCAAGAGAGGAATGAGGCAACATTGCATTTTGACCAAGGAGATGCAAGAGACCTTAGAGAATTATTATAAAGGCAATGTGCAAGTGATAAGTAAGAAAGTTCAACTTCATATTTATGAATATGAATTTTTTAAAATGGAGCCACAAGAGAGTATAATAAAAGTAAATACTAAGATTCTAAGGGTTCTTCCTCAGAAGGATTGAGAGTCTAGAGTGATGAAGAGGAACATGATCTCTCAAAGCTCTCAACCGATGTGCTTATAAGTAAATTTTTCACTCATGAGCTTACCTTGAGATAAAAAGAAGAGGAGCAACAAGGCAAAGGGGAAAAGAAGAAGAGCTTAACACTTAAAGCATCACAAGATTCAAATGATGAAGAGTTAATTGAAGACTCAAGTAAAGATGAAGAAGAACTAGTCATCCTTACAAAAAGATTTAAGAAGTTCTTAACAAAGTTTAAGGATTAAAAAAAGGGTGAGCTCAAGAAAGCCAAATAAGTCACTTGCCATGAGTGCAAGAAGCTCGACCATATTGGAAGTGAATGTCCAAGGCTCAAGTACAAAAGCAAAGGAGGAAAAGAAAGAAGAAAAACCTTTAAAGCTTCGTGGGATGACTCTTCCAAATTAAAGATAGAGGATGAGCAATAAGAAGCTACCAGCCTTTACTTCATGGCATTAGAAAACAACTTTGAGGTACCTCTATTTCTTACTCCTCGTGTGATAATTCTTGTGATGATTTTTGCTATGATAAGCTTGATGATAATGAAAAAATTTATAATGAGAACCTCTTAGTAAGAAAACTGGTGTTAAAATTAGTTTATAAGAAAAAGTTTTATAAACAAAAAGCTTTTAAAGTTGTCTAAGAATTTTGAGGATTTAAAATTAGAATTTTTCAAGTGTTACTTCCTCAAATGAGAAGCTATCTTATGATTTGAAAGCCTCATATTCTTTGAAAGATGAGTTTGATAATGTTAAGAAAGAAAATGAAATGCTTTCAAAAGAGGTTTTAGAACTTAAAAGCTCCATTTCCAAAATTCACAAAGGAAAGGAGACTCTCAATAATCTCTTAAATGCACAAAGATTTCCAAATGAGAAATTTGGACTTGGTTTTTCTAATAAAGCATCTACATCATAAATTCCCTCAAAGTTTCTCAAGGCCACTCTTACTCCACCCTTCATTTCTTATAAGAGTTCTAATAATGCCAAAGGAAAGCCTCTAAAGGCTAATGTTTCTAAGGCTCAGGGTTTAAAAGCTAAAAGCAAGAAACATCAACCCCATCATGTATTCATGTATCACTATAAGAGGCACACATATATGCACATTAGACCTCACAAATTCATTCATTATTATGATTATGAGATGCATACTCATCCTAGAACTTTTATGTTTAGGAAAAATACTAATCATCATAAACATGATGAACTTATAAGGGTTAGTAAGCAAAATAGATTTGCAAAAATCAAGTGTTTTTAGTGAATGAAATTTGGACATATTTATAATGTATGTTACCATAGAAAACTTCATCTCAACCTTTTACCTATTAACTATTTTGTGAATCACAAACCTAGACCAAATAAGGCTTGGGTTTAAAAGGTTGCTTGATGATTGTGTTTGCTATTTTTTTGCTAAATATAGATAAATAGATAAAATTAATTTATTTAGCCTATAAAAAAAATACACACATTAAAATGTTCAAAGAAAATTTGACCCTTTGCATGATCAAAATACTATTCAAAAATTGTATAATTTTGATAAGCAATTCTCTCATTATTTTTCATTTGGCATCATTTTCCACTTGGTATGCCTTGCTCTTTAAAAGTTCTTTGTGGACTACATATTGAGAATCATAATTGCCATTGTCATTCCTTAGTGCACTTGGCTCATGTTTCACTTTTATGATTCACTCTCCATTTGATTTGTCATTGGATATCAATAGACATCATTTTTTTTAGACATCATTTTTTTTATTTAATTATTTTCCAATTCGTATTCTCATTGTTCATTTAATTTCATTCATTTTATTTCACTTGTTTCTCACTTAGTATCTTTATCTTTTAATTACCTCCCTTTTTTACTTTGAGAAAGGGGGAGAGAAATTTGACATTTTGAAGGATAATGATCATAATTAGCATGCAAAAAAAGGAAAAACATAAATACTTGATATATTTAAAACAAGTGGAAAACTTAAATACTTGATATATTTAAAAAAGGGGGAAACTTAAATACTTAATATATTCAATTTATGTTTGAAAATTTTAACTCACCTTAGCATATATTAAGGGGGAGAAATTCTTAAACCCTTTGGTATATGATTTGGGGGGAGGGGAATAGTGAAAAAAAGCACACATATACACTTAGTTTTTTTTTAATTATCATTCAAAATTTGATTGTTAAAGTAAAAAAGGGGGAGATTGTTCACCCTTCGCATGATTAAGGTCATGATTAATCTCAATTCAACCTTTGTTTTGACTTTAACAATAAATTTTGATTCACTAATATATTTGCTTAAGTGTGACTATAAACTAGGAATTAAAGATCAATTTAAAGCTCAATTGAAGCCTTCAAAGATCCTCACAAATGTCCCCTAAAGCATGGGAAGTGATTCAAGTCCAAAGAAAAGTCATTTAATTTAAAGTCAAATATATAAATCTTTCTTCAAGTCAGGTACACGGACAAGGAAGAAAAGCCAAATAAATTAAGAAAAAAAATCTCCAAGTCTTGTACTTTATTATTATTATAATTAAATTGGGAAAATATGAGAAACCAAACCTAAGGGTACTTAAGCCATAGTAAAAACCCAACTCTCTCTTTCTCGCAGTTCAAACCCCAAATTGTAAATACACTTTGCATTCAAATTGCAAATACTCTCTGTGTCCAAATACTCTCACAGCGTTCGAATACTCTCACAAATTCTGTAATAGATTGATTTATTGATTGATTGGTTAAATAAACAAATCGATTATGATGTGAATTGGTTGATGGATTTGTGAATTGATTTTTTTATTAAAAATCTCTATAAATACTTTCTCCATTCAAATACTCTCATAGGTGCTGCAATAGATTGATTAATAGATTTGTTAAATAAACAAACCGATTGTGATACAAATTGGTCCATTGATATGTGATTTAATTTTTTTATAATAAATCTCTGTAAATACTCTCTCCCTTCAAATACTCTCATAGTTGCTGAAATAGATAGATAGATTGATTTGTTAAATAAACAAACCGATTGTGATGTGAAATGGTTGATTGATTTGTGATTTTTAATCGGCCTATAGGATCCTGCTCTTACTCCTCAAAGATGCACTTGACAATTGGAATTGCCTATTGTTTGAAGAGGCTTGTAACATCATCATCATCATTAGTAATGGTGGATCGACCTATTTCTCCTATTGCCACCACTGAAGGCTGATCCAATGCAATATTTGACTTGGTACATTTCCTAAAGCCAGTGAAGTGAGGTAAGTACATTATGGCCTCTACATGAAAGGCCTCTTCTCCAAATGGGTTGGGGTTGCCATGGATGATCTCTACATCCCCTTATGGCCTCTATATAAACAACATTTGATGTAAGGGGGATGGGACACAAACATTGGAGTGGATACAGTCTCTGCCAAAAAGCACATTATAGTTGGTCTTCACATCCATCATGAGTAAACCCCTTGTAGCTGATGCCTGCCTGCTTTAACATAATGTACCCTTTAGCAGCCCAATCATGTCCTTCAAAATAGGTCATTATAGTATTAGTCTTCTTTAAATCTTTTATTTCCTAACTGATTTTCTTCAGGGTTTGCAAAGGTAAAATGTTGACTCCTACACCATTACCAACTAAAACCCTTCTCATTTTAACTCTATTGAAATTAGCCCCTATATATAGTGGTCGAATATGCCTGATTATGAGAGGATGAGGTTATGGGATCGTTAAGGATGCCCCCTGTCCTTTATCCATTTTGGAATCATTAGGGGTGGTAATGTCTCCATCCAACGTGGATCTTTAGTCAGGATTTGGTTTAAATTAATTAAGTAGGGTAACTACATTGATATTGGAGCCCGATATGTCCCCTTTCAGAGATGGTGGGGGTACTGGCCAATCTTCGATCTTTCCTTCCTTGGCGGAACGATACCATTACACTTTCCCTTTTCCCTTGTTTTCCTTGTGAAGGTTGAAATTAGAATAAGGCTTCTTTTGAGGGTCAATCTCCTTACTATACATCTTCTTGATAACCCTTTCCCTATCATCAACCACTCTTTTCTCATGCTCCCTTTCTTTGGGAGTTCTGTCTCTTTCAAGCTTCGAAGGCTGATTTATGTTTTCCTTCCTTTCTGCTTGTGGCCTTTTGCCATCTAAAACTCTAGAGGTTGCGGGCTCATGACATTGTCGGGCTGATTGGTGAAGCCTCTGTATCCTCATTTTCTAGGTTTTGGTCATCATGATTCTCCCATCTTTGTCAAGATACCATACCCTCTTGCAAACACCAGTTTTAGGCTTATTCCTTTGCCATTCCTCAGTTACTTTTGGCTTGAATGTCTTGGCATTTAGCCGATTAGGCAAATGGCCTTAATCTTATTGGGGAATCCTACCTGGCTCAACTTTTAGCCTTGGTCGCTTTAGTGAGTGAGATCGGCTTCCGTTGTTAGTCGAATGGGCACGTCTTTTTATAGGAAAGGATCAACTTACCTGGATTGTATCCTTTTCCTCACAAAATAAGGAAGGCTAAACTTAATTAGGGGAATTTAATTTATTTATTAATTTCCTAATAGAATAATGAATAAAAGCAAAATAAATCAAAGAAAAAACATTATATGCCATGTACCTTATTATATTATTATTATTATATACAAGGAAATACATGGAAAAAATATCTTCAAAAAAGTCAGTCAATGGGTTCAATATTTTAAGAATTTGAATAACAAATAGTGTAAAATTTATGGTCATAGTTCTTTTGCATAATTCATACTATAATTCTTTTGAGTTCTATAAACAGAACTATAAATACCTGGAATAATTAGATCTAGGGTGAAGGTTTTTGCACTCAACCAATTTATTTATGTACTCTTTTTTATTACTCTTTGAGAAAATATATATATTTGGCCAAATTAATTAATGCCAAGTACAATGACTAATATATCCTTTAATATATTAGTTCCAAAAATAATTTTTATATCCTAAAATCTTGGATACATTGTTAATAAATTATTTTTTTTTCCTATATTGATGGACATAATTTACAAAATATAGTATTAGGTGTTGGACTTATTTTATTAAATACTGTATTACCATAAAAAAAAACATCAGATAGAAAATTTGCATTAAAAAAATCCCTTAAAAAGCACCTTAAAAAGTTTCCTCAAAATATATTCCATAAAAACCGTCCAAAAATATTTATTACTTCATCACATATTTAATATAATTAAAAAATAATTTTATTATTTTATTGTTTAATAAAATTTTGATGTATTAATTATTATTGAATAAGAAAGGCCAAACTTGATTAGGAAAATTTTATTTAATTGCCTAAGAGGATAAGGAAGAAAAGCCAAATAAATTAAGGAAAAAATCTCTAAGTCTTGTACTTTATTATTACTATTATTAAATTGGAAAAATATGAGAAACAAAACCTAAGGGTACTTAGGCCATTGTAAAATCCCAACTCTCTCTTTCTCGCATTTCAAATCCCAAATTGCAAATACACTTTGCGTTCAAATTGCAAATACTCTCTGCGTCCAAATACTCTCACAACGTTCGAATACTCTCACAACGTTCGAATACTCTCACAAATGCTGCAATAGATAGATAGATAGATTTGTTAAATAAATAAACCATTTATGATGTGAAATGGTTGATTGATCTATGAACTGATTTTTTTATTATAAATCATTGCAAATACTTTCTCCATTCAAATACTCTTATAGGTGCTGCAATAAATAGATAGATAGATTGATTTGTTAAATAGACAAACCAATTGTGATGTGAAATGGTTCATTGATCTGTGATTTGATTTTTTTATTATAAATCTCTGCAAATACTCTCTCCATTTAAATAATCTCACAGGTGCTACAATAGATTAATTGATTGATTTGTCAAATAAGCAAACCGGTTGTGATGTGAAATGGTTGATTGATCTGTGATTTTCAATTGGCCTATGGGACCCTGCTCTTACTCCTCGAAGATGCACTCGACAATTGAAATTGCCTAATGTTTGAAGAGGCTTGAAACATCATTATCATCATTAGTAATGACGGATCAACCTATTTCTTCTACTGCCACCACTGAAGGTCGATCTAATGCAATATTTGACTTGGTATATTTCTTGAAGCCAGTGAAGTGAGGTAAGTACATTATGGCCTCTGCATGAAAGACCTTTTCTCTAAATGGGTTAAGGTCCCCATGGATGATCTCTACATCCCCTTATGGCCTCCATATAAACAATATTTGATGCAAGGAGGAGGGGACACAAGCATTGGAGTGGATACAGTCTCTGCTAAAAAGCACATTATAGTTGGTCTTCACATCCATCATGAGAAAACCCCTTGTAGCTCATGCCTACCTACTTTAACATAATGTACCCTTCAGCAGCCTGATCATGTCCTTCAAAATCAGTCATTATAGCATCAACTTTCTCTAAATTTTGAATTTTCAAATTGATTTTCTTCACGGTTCGCATAGGAAAAATGTTGACTCCTGCACCATTATCAACTAAAACCCTTCTTATTTTAACTCCATTGAAATTGGACATAATATATAGTGGTTGAATATGCCTGGTCATGAGAGGATGAGGTAGTGGGATAATTAAGGATGCCCCCTGTCCTTTGTTCATTTTGCAATCATCAAGGGTGATAATGTTGCCATCCAACATGGATCTCTGGATTGGATTTGATTTGAATTCATTAGGCAGGGCAACCACATTAATATTGGAGCCCAATATGTCCCCTTTTGGCGATGGTGGGGATAGTGGCCCATCTTTGATCTTTCCTTCCTTGGCAGAACAATACCATTGCACTTTCCCTTTTCCCTTGTTTTCCTTTTGAATGTTGAAATTAGAATTGGGCTTCTTTTGAGGGTCAATCTCCTCACCATACATCTTCTTGACAACCCTTTCCCTATCATCAGCCACTCTTTTCTCATGCTCCCTTTTTTTTGGAGTTCTGTATCTTTCGAGCTTCAAAGGCTGATTTATGTTTTCCTTCCTTTCTGCTTGTGGCCTTTTCCCATTTAAAACTCTAGAGGTTGCGGGCTCATGACACTATCGGGCTGATTGGCGAAGCCTCTGCATCCTCCTTTTTTAGGTTTTGGTCATCATGATTCTCCCATCTTTGTCAGGATACCATACCCTCTTAAAAACATCAGTTTTAGGCTTATGCCTTTGCCATTCCTCAGTTGCTTTTGGCTTGAATGTCTTGGCATTTAGCCAATAAGGTGAATGGCCTTAATCTCGTTGGGGAATCCTGCCCTGCTCAACTTTTAGCCTTGGTCCCTTTGGTGAGTGAGATCGGCTTCTGTTGTTAGTCGAATGGGCAGGTCTTTTTATAGGAAAGGATTAACCTAGCTGGATTGTATCCTTTTCCTCAAAAAATAAGGAAGGCTAAACTTAATTAGGGGAATTTAATTTATTTATTAATTTTCTAATAGAATAATGAATAAAAGCAAAATAAATCAAAGAAAAAAATTATACGCCATGTACCTTATTATTATTATTATTATTAGTATATATAAGGAAATATATGGAAAAAATATCTTCAAAAAAGTCAGTCAATGGATTCGATATTTTAAGAATTTGAATAACAAATAGTGTAAAATTTCTGATCATAGTTCTTTATATAATTCATACTATAATTCTTTTGAGTTCTATAAACAGAACTATAAATACCTATAATAATTAGAGCTAGGGTGAAGGTTTTTGCACTCAACCAATTTATTTTTGTACTTTTTTTTATTACTCTTTAAGAAAATATAGAGAAAACTATCAATCTAATCTTATTTTCAAAGTTATTTCAATTTGCTCCTCCAACTTTTTGAGTTATTCCAATTCTATCCAGACGACAATGAGCTTGTGACAAAAATGACATGGCCATCTGACGTGGCATAAGGGTGGCTGACATGACAAAAAAAAAATTAAAAACTTATTACTCACTTGATCAATTCTATCCTCAACTACATACCAATTATCAAGCTAATCATAAACTTTTCAAGTTGTGTAAAATCTATCCATATGACAATTAAGCATGTGCTAGATCTGATGTTTACATGCCATAAGAGCATCTAACATGGTAAAAAATAAAACTTAAAACTCTTCGTTTAACATTACCAGAATGGTGTCACTTTTCTTTTTAAAACGGTGTCACACTGGGTTAAAAATTGTCAAACCTATTTGTTTTAAAAAAGCACGTTTTACATTAGTTCAAAGTGCTAATAAACATCACTTTCAACCTTTCTTTCTCCCATTGACCCTTCTCAACTGATTAAACAATAACAGACTCATTTCGTTCACCCACTCATCATGCCATTTAAAATAGTCACACACAGAATTCTGTAAAAAATCACAAACAAGAAATAAGAGCTTCACAAAGAATTAAAAAAATGCACAAACTATAAAAAGTAATTAACATTACAACATAATAATGAATGCCAAAAACAATTAAAGTTACAACACAATAAAAAGAAAAGTAACACCAATTTGGCTATGTAAAACGATAAGTTTCAAATTATTTTTTGCCATGTCAGATCTGGCACATGCTTGTTGTCGTATGGATAGATTTTACACAACTCGAAAAGTTTAGGATTAGCTTGATAATTGGTATATAGTTGAGGATAGAATTGATCATGTGAGTTTTTAGTTTTGAATTTTTTTTGCCATGTCAGCCACTCTTATGCCACGTCATCTCTGTCACAATCTCAATGTTGTCTGAATAGAATTGGAACAACTCGAAAAGTTGGAGGAGCAAATTGAAATAACTTTGAAAATAGGATTAGATTGATAATTGGTTCAAAGTTGAAGATAGGCCAGATAGTTTTCCCGAAAATATATATATTTGGCACAAATTGATTAATGCCAAGTAATATATTAGTTCCAAAAATAATTTTTATATCCTAAAATCTTGGATACACTGTTAATAAAATATTTTTATTTCCTATATTGATGGACATAATTTACCAAATATAGTATTAAGTGTTGGACTTATTTTATTACATACTGTATTACCATAAAAAAAATATCAAATAGAAAATTTGCATTAAAAAAAATCCCTTAAAAGGCACCTTAAAAAGTTTCCTCAAAATATATTCTATAAAAACCGTCCAAAAATATTTATTACTTCATTACATATTTAATATAATTAAAAGATAATTTTATTATTTTACTGTTTAATAAAATTTTAATGTATTAATTATTATTGAATAAGAAAGGCCAAACTTAATTAGAGGAATTTTATTTAATTTCCTAATAGGATAAGGAAGAAAAGCCAAATAAATTAAAGGAAAAAAATCTCTAAGTCTTGTACTTTATTATTATTATTATTAAATTGGGAAAATATGAGAAACCAAACCTAAGGGTACTTAAGCCACAGTAAAAATCCAACTCTCTCTTTCTCGCAGTTCAAACCCCAAATTGCAAATACACTCTGCATTCAAATTGTAAATACTCTTTGCGTCCAAATACTCTCATAGCATTTGAATACTCTCACAAGTGCTACAATAGATAGATTGATTGATTTGTTAAATAAACAAACCGATTGTGATGTGAAATGGTTCATTAATCTGTGATTTGATTTTTTTATTATAAATCTCTGCAAATACTCTCTCCATTTAAATACTCTCACAGGTGCTGTAATAGATTGATTGATTGATTTGTTAAATAAACAAACCAATTGTGATGTGAAATGGTTGAGTGATCTGTGATTTTCAATCGGCCTACGGGATCCTGCTGTTACTCCTCGAAGATGCACTCAGCGATTGGAATTGCCTATTGTCAGAAGAGGCTTGCAACATCATCATCTTCATTAGTAGTGACAGATTGGCCTATTGTCTGAAGAGTCTTGCAGCATCATCATCATCATCATTATATTAAAGTGGCAAATATCTACTTGAATCCTTCAGCTTTGTTTGCATTTGAGTCCAATAGTTCTATTTGCAATTTAGTCCTAAAATTCTAACTTATTTAGGAGGTTAATTCCTAATTAAATTAGAAAGGAAATTGTGAAATTAATTACATAATTTAATAATTCAATGAATTATTAAATTGTCAGCATAATAGGTTTTAAAATAAGTCAATTTTGCATGCATTTCATATGATTATATGCTATATAATAGCTACAATTGAATTTGCACATTCCCATGGTTTATGCTACATAATAGCATAATGAAAACTTCAAATTGCTACATGCAACACAGACACTATATGTCCGAGTATAGTGTTTCAAATCAATACTATACGTTCGAGTATAGTGTATTTTCGAATCAACACTATACATCCGAGTATAGTGTATTTTCAAATCGACACTATACGTCTGAGTATAGTGTATTTTCAAATCAACACTATACGTCTGAGTATAATGTATATTCAAATCAACACTATACGTCCGAGTATAGTGTATTTTCAAATCAACACTATACGTCCGAGTATAGTGTATATTCAAATCAACACTATACGTCCGAGTATAGTGTATTTTCAAATGAACACTATACTCAAATCAACACTATACGCCCGAGTATAGTGTATTTTCAAATCAACACTATACTACTGAGTATAGTGTATTTTCAAAATTTTTCACTAGATATCTCATGGATATCATAGTGAAATTTGCTAAATGCTACATAGTGGTTTTAGCATTTGGCTTGGTATTGCATGGTAACATAAGCATTCATCGTGAGCTAGCAATCGTTATCAAGCAAAAGCCTTAAGATGCATAGGTAAATATCCTAACTCCTTACCTTTAAAATTATGTGTTTATTCGCTTTGCCATAATTTGTCAAGCAAACAGCGACAAAGGGCGGCAGTTGTAAGCACCCAATTTTGGGATGACTAGAGTATGGATGTGAATGAGGACTCTGATGATGAAAATTTGTTGCAATAAATCTCTAGTATTTGAATTCTGGATTTCAAGGCTTAATTGCATTTTTTTTGGACTCAATTGTAATTTTTAAAGGACCCAATTGTAAAGTTTTTTTAATTTTTTCACGAAATCACCGATTGAAAATATATATTTCCGATCGAAAATGCAAAATTCCAATTGGGATTATGTATTTCTAATCGAAAATACACAATTCCGATCGGAATTATGTAATTTCGATCGGAATTACATAATTTCGGTCGGAATTCTACACTTCCGACTAGATTCCGGCATTTTTTAAAATTTTTTGAAATTATTTATTTAAATTTTGATTGGTCAAAAATTAATTTCAAAAAAAATATAAAATAATATAAAATAAAATTTTATCTGTAAATAAAATAAAATTTTATCATCCCCAACGATAAAGATAGTCTTCATCATTTGGGATAATGACTAACATCTATTGGGTGTTAACCTGACGGGAGAAATAAAAGGGAAGAGAGACACAGAAGAAAAAAAGGAGGAAGAGGGGCAAAAAAAAAAGACGGATAAAAAAAAGAATGAAAAAAGACAGAGAAAAAGGACGGAAAAAAGGAAGCAAAAAAGAGAGAAGGAAGAAAAGGGTTTTTTCCTGGGGAAAGTTTCTGGGAATCTCTTCTTTAAAAAAAATTTCTTTCTTTCGGGGATTAAAAATTTTCTTTTGAAAAAAAGCAATTAAAGCCTGAACGCGGAAGATCAAATCTAGACATTTATTCAAACGGTGATTCAAACAAATTTCTAAGGAGATAGTCAATACAACATTCATTCTTTGATCTTTATTTCTATTTAGTTTCTTTCATTTTTATTTCTTATATATACAACCATATTGATCCATTCATTTTTATTTTGTTGTCTTTATTCTTTTTTGGTCCAATTTATTTTCAACCATTTTGCTATTGTTATTTTATTATTTTATTTCTTTGATTTATTATTTTACTTATTCTGTTTCATTATGTTATTTCTATTGGATTTTGATTTCATTTAATTTTATTCTTATTTTAATTAATTACTAATCTTTATTGTTTTTGTTTTTCATGTTTGTGCTTATAATGATGGGAGTGACATAGCCATATGGTGAATGTGGAGAGCCAATAACTGAATCCATGAAGGCCCTGGAATACTATGGATTAATTTATATTAAATCACATAGTTTAGGTCTATTTTATTTTTTGGTGGTATTTGTATTATGTATTTATTTTTTTATTTTTTTATTTTTGGATATGTAACTATTGTTATATGTAGGAATTGTAATAGCCCCGATAGAGGGAAAAATGAAATATTTACTTTTTTGCACATTAAAATTAATTAGTAACTTAGGTCCATTTGGTAAATACCCTAATAAAATTGAGGGTAGCTTTAGATTAATTTAGGTGATATGTAAATTAAATTAGGGTTAGAAATCCTGGTTTGTATGTTTGTACGTTATTTTATTATTTGGGCTTGTTTTTAGTTTTTATTTTTTTTGGACCCCAAACCCACGTGTAGGTTTTAACTCACTTAATTAATAGGCTTTAAAATTAGTTTTAGACTTAATTAAAAATAACTTAGGCCTATTTAGATTAATTTATATTTTAGGCTCATTTTTCAGTTAAATAAAATTAACTTAGACTTAGCTCAGCTCATTAATAAAGCATTCTTCATAATTTGAAAACTTAGGATCATTTCATGTAATTAAAATTAATTAATTAGAATTAAGCCCACTAATTCTTTTTTTTTTCTTTTAAAATTTAAATAGACTTAGACCCATTTTCTTTAAAATTAAAATAAATAGATTTAGGCTCACTAATTATCAAAATGTAGGCCCACTTTTAGTTCCATTTCACTTGTAAATAAAATGTGTAGATTTAGTTAACTTAAATTAAAATCAAATGTAGTTTAGATTTAAGGACATTACGCTTTGAATGCATTTGTTATGTGCTTTTTCATGGATTGGTTGCCTTATGGTTAGATGGATGTTCAATTAGGGTTTTAATGAAATTGCATGTAATTAGGGAATAAGATAGTAATAAATAAGATAATTCTAAATGAACATAAGACTAAAAGAAGTTGGTATTCTGTATCCAGAACTCCTAGTTGTGGTGCTAGCTTGTATTAGAGAATCGAGTTACCACCACCTTTGATTTGTCCCAGTTATTACCCTGGGTGGCGACTCCTCATCTCCACACTATGTCTTTATGATATAGTAGTGTGTTCCCTAGAGCCCTGAGCTCAAACAGTGTCGCGGTTGCAATAAACTTGGGCGCGCACTAAACAACGCCGTCTACAGTGGCGACTCCACTGAGGATAAGAGATACTGATTCTACTTGTGTTCTTTAAGAATTATTTTATTAATTATTATTTTTATGCTTGCATTCATTTTTTCATGTCCCTACTAGCTGATGACGTTGGTTTATGGTCCCTTGATTCCACTAGCTTCTTGGGATTGTAAATTAGTGAATCATCACTCTTAGCCTTAACTCGGTTCAAGAGAGATTACCAGGCTCATCTGACCAGAGTCTGTAACCCAAGTCCTAAATGGGGGTAATCTTCTCTCAATTTGGTAAAGGATGTCGGGCCCCTCTGACCTTGGCCTGTAACTCAAGTCTTAAAGGAGGGCATTTTGCTAAGGGAACCTTGACCTTTTTCACTGGACTCAACTCATATAGTGGCCTAGCAACTTCCCATAGGATTTACCCAACTCGCTTGTGCATGTTGCCATGAGGTATTTCTATCTATAAAGGCTCAAGCCAAAACTTTAGAAACCCATTTGGGCTAATAAAGAGTGGGTTACCCTTTTATACCTAGAAATGTTGTTTCTATGCTTTTACTACTTAGAGAGATTTGACATGTTCATCAGTTTTTGATATCCCCTGTTGATATTGAGGCCTAAACCAAAAATCCTAGAAAAAGAAACTTACCATTGAAGACGTGTGTGGGAGGAATAAGGTTGGAAGGATGTATATTGTACACTTGATTTAATACTTGTATACTTGACTTGTTATTTGCTACTTGTTGCATAGCACGTGCATCATGCATACATATAGTTCATGCATCATACTAACCCTTTATTTTTCAGCCATCATAGATTCATCTGGGTCTTCCTGTGTTTAGGAATGAAAAGGTGGCGGATTAGTGAGGACTGATTCAAGCCCAAAGTCTATAACCAAAGAGATCCTTCATAGTTTGGAAAAGAGCCCGATCAACCCGCTTTACTTGGAAGCTACACTAACATTAATCACACAGATAAAAGAAATGGAACAAGGAAATTGGACCCTATAGGACATCAAAGGAGCATTGATGCATGACATGAGAGAAATGATGCAAGATGAACTGAGACAAGCCCTGGCTGGATTAATGCCACCACCTACTGCTGCACCTGCACTCGCTGCTGCTACACCTCCTATTGTTGCCAATCCACCAGTTGTAGATGCACCACTTGACAATGCTGGGGGGCAACCAATGAATGCTGCTAGGAATGCACCAAATGCTGAAGTGAAATTAGAAGATGTTGAGAACTACATGATTGAGAAAGCAAAGAGGGAATCACTTGAGCAAGTTCCAGAGCTGGAATCCACGTAGATGAAAGCACTGACTCAGAAAATGTCCAAGATAGAAGAATTGATGAGAGGACAGGGTATGGGATACTCATTTGATTTTGATGATAAGATGTAATTTGAGGAAGATAAGTTGCCTGATAAGTTCAAGATGCCACAGTTGCAGAAGTTTGATGGTACTAGAGACCCAAAGATCCATCTTAGTCAATATACAACTACTATGAGCACCACAAAAGCTCCTCTGTTTGTAGTCACCAAACTATTTGTACTATCCTTGGAAGGTATGGCTGTAAATTGGTATCATAGATTAGAGAAGTCTATCCAAGCTGATTGGAGAGAATTGTGTACTGCTTTTTTGAAATAATATGATTATAATACCAGGCTTGAGGTGTCTATCAGAGATTTAAAATTGATTAAGCTGAAGCCTAATGAATCTTTTTTTGATTTCCCGACTAGATTCATGAATAAGGCAGGATTAATGAAAAATAAGCTAGTTGAGAAGGATCAGGTTAGGATGATTGTTCAAAATTTGTCACCTAATTTGGTTGAAAGGTTACAAATGATGAACCCCAAGAAATTTGTAGACCTTTATGATGATGGGTTGCAAGCTGAGAAAATTGAAAGTGAGAAGAGGAAGATTGCTAAAAGCAGTAGAGCAAGAAACTACCTAACTGGGGGCACACAATAGGGAAACACCAGTCGGGCTGTGGAAGTCCGTGCCGTCCAATAACCTAGGAGATTCTCGAACTTTAACCAACCCTTATCTAAAATCCTAGACCATTTGATCCAAAAAAGCCTCCTTAGACCTTTAATCATCTCAAAACCACCAAACCCAAATCTCATTGGCTTTGACCCAAACAGTTACTGTAAGTTTCACCAAGTTCCTGGCCATTCTACTGAATCTTGTATGCACCTTAAATATGAAATCTAAAACCTCATAGACTCTGAAAAAATCACAGACCTTAGAAAATCAAATCCAAACCCAAACACCAAGAACAACCCTTTCCCAAACTACCGAATTGTTCCACCCCCAACTACCATGATGATTAATTCAGGAGTTGGTGAGGAAGAAGTACTAAGCTCTTTTGAGGACTTAGACCTTAAAACCAATGAGAATACTCCTGATGCTTCTAAACAATCCCAGAGAGGAGTTGAGGATTTATTAGGCTAACCTTCTAGCAAGTTTGATTATAAAGTATTTTACTCAAAACCACCCTCTTATGATATTCCTATTGAATCAATCACACCTGGAGGATGGGATGAAGATTTTAACGATATAAGATTGTTAATGAGAAAAGAAAAATGCATGGTTGAAGTACGAAAAGATGGAAAGAAGGATCAAACTATCGGGGTTATTGACATTTGGTACAATTTTGATGAAGAAGGCACTGAAGGTTATAATGTATGGGATGATAATCCAGAAGTTAGCCATGTTACTAGGAGTGGCAAAGGTTATAAACCGGTGGGGAAAGTTATAAAGAGAGAAGAAGTGGCTGAAGAAAAAGATTCGGGCGAACACAGTGATAATTTAATTCTTGAGCAGCTTAAGAAGGCAAAAGAAAATGTGAGGAGCTCTTGATGCATTCAAGTAGCCATGGAAGGCTTTGGTTAAGGCTCTAGCTAAAATGAACATTGAGACTACTGCAACCCTTGGGGCCATGGTAGCTAGGGTTATAGAGAAAAAGCATAGTGTTATTACTTTTTCTGATGAGGATTTACCTGTAGAAGGAAGGAATCATAATAGAGCCTTGTTTATTCTAGCCGAAGTGAGGGGAAAAAAGACCAATTATATGATGGTGGATGATGGGTCTGCAATTAATGTTTGCTCATTACAGATACTACCTAATTTAGGAGTGAAGGTTGAGGATTTGGCAAAATCACACCTTGTAATAAGAGCTTACGATGATAGCACAAGGAACGTAGAGGGAACATTTGTGGCTCCTGTAAAGACTAGGCCCATAGAAGCATTTATGGAATTTACTATGCTAGACATCCCTATCACCTATGCTTTAATTTTGCGTAGGCCTTGGTACCATATTTTTGGAGGAGTGCCTTCAACTGTGCATCAGAAGGTGAAATTTCTACTTAATGGAGAAGTCTATAGATGCTAGTATGAGCAAGACCGTATCCGCAGTTCTGAATAGTCAGAAATAGGTAGTCGCCCCTCCCGGTTTCTAAATAGCCATGATCTCTAATGGGATTGAGATGGATCCGAGGGTTACAAGCATGATTAAGAAGATGAATTATTGGCCCGGACAAGGATTGGGAAAGAATGAGCAGGGAAGTCCAGAGCTCCTAGATTTCAAAGGCCAAGATGATACAAGAGGATTGGGTTATGAAGGAGTTGGATTTGGTAGTAAAAGAGCTAGAAGAAGGTTTTTCAACAGGAATAACCTCTTAAAGAATGTGGGATCGCTGAAGGACAACTTTGTCAAAGAAGGAAAAGGGAAATTCTATCTAGGTGAGAAGGAATCTGTCCAAGTAGTTGGTGTGAATATTCCTAGGTTTGAGATCTTCAAAGAATAAATAGTTGAAAGTCTAGTGCAAGACAACAAGGAAAAGGTGATGAAGAATGTTGCTAAGAAGATGGGAGTTGAGGCCATTGAAGAGTTGCTTTGTTTGCCACCTAATGAAGAGCCACCATAGGATTTAGCTAGCATTATTAGTAATAGTTTTGGTGATGTTTTTTATGAAGAAACTGATGTAATAACGTTCGGTCTGTTTGAGGATGAAAATTCTATTTTTCTTATGGTCAATGATATGAATTCTGGTTTGGCTTACTTGTATGATGTTGATATTGATGGTTTTGTGCATTTTAATAATGATCGTTCATGCATGTTTGACATTAATTCTATTCAATTACATTCATTAAACATGGGCACAAAATGAGCAACCAAAGAACATTTCTATATCACATGATTTAACTCCTGAAGAGAGAAAAATTTTTGAGAGAATACTAATAAAAAGAAAGGCAGTATTTGCTTGGTCCTATGAGGATATGCCAGGTTTAGATAGAGAAATTACAAAGCACCACATTCCAATACATCCAGAAGCTAAACCTGTTAAGCAAAAACTTCATAGGTTAAGACTAGAGTGGACAGAAAAGATAAGAGAAGAAATTGCTAAACAAATACAGGCTAATTTTCTAGAAGTGGTAGAGTACCCTCAATGGTTGGCAAACATAGTACCAGTTCCTAAGAAAGATGGAAAATTTTGAATGTGTGTAGATTTCAAGGATCTTAATAAAGCATGTCCAAAAGATGACTTTCCTTTACCTCATATTGATGTGATTATTGACAGCGCAACGTTTAGTGCAATGTATTCCTTCATGGATGGGTTTTCAGGTTATAATCAGATAATGATGGCAGTTATGGACAAGATCAAAACTACATTCATCACGAAATGGGGGACATATTGTTACAAGGTGATGCCCTTTGGGTTAAAGAACGCAGGCGCAACTTACCAAAGAGCAGTGACTACTCTGTTTCATGACATGATGCACAAAGAAGTGGAGGTATATGTCGATGATATGATGGTTAAGTCAGAAACAAGGGAAGGACATTTTGAGGCTTTAAATAAGTTTTTAGCAAGAATAGAAAGATACAACCTAAGGCTTAATCCAAAGAAATGCGTCTTTCGGGTTACTTCTAGAAAATTATTAGGGCACATAGTCAGTGATAGAGGAATAGAAGTCGATCCAGACAAGATCAAGGCCATTCAAGAGATGCCAACACCAAAAATAGAGAAAGAAGTATGTGGGTTTATTGGGAAATTATAATACATTAGCAGGTTTATTGCAAAACTTACTATGGTTTGTGATCCAATCTTTAAGCTCTTAAGGAAGAATCAACCGGTGGAATGGAATGAAGAATGCCAGAAAGCCCTTGATAAGATTAAAGAATAACTTACTAATCCGCCTGTATTGAAACCACTAAAGCAAGGTAAACCCTTAATCTTATATGTGGATTTAGAGGAAAAAGCAATGGGGGGAATGTTAGTGCAAGAAGGACTAGAAGGGATAGAGCATGCAGTGTACTATCTTAGTATAAAATTCCTGCCATATGAAGAAAAATATAAACTTGTGGAGAAGATTTGTTTGATTATGATATGGGCTACAAAGAAACTAAGACATTATTTCAAATCTTACAAAGTACAAGGCATCTCAAAGATAGATCCTTGAAGGTACTTATTCCAAGCACTAGCTTTAACTAGAAAGATGTCTCGATGGTTGGTACTTCTAACTGAGTTTAATATAGAGTATGTCACTACTAAGGTCATCAAAGGAAGAGCAGTAGCATAATTCCTGGCACAGAATGCAGTTGAAGGAAATGAGCAGTGGAATTTAAAGTTTCTATATGAGAACTTAGCAGTAATAGAACAACGGGAATGGAAGGTTTATTTTGATGGAGCTGTGAATAATAGAGAAGCAGGATTAGGAGTAATTCTTATCACTCTAGAAGGAGAAACCATCCCAATGGCCAAAAAATTAGACTTCAAAGTTACAAACAACATAGCTGAATATGAGGCATGTATCTATGGGGTAGAAGTAGCCCAAGCAGCTGGAGTTAAAGACTTGCTAGTTTATAGAGACTTCTTGTTGGTTATTAGTCAGGCTAATGAGGAGTGGGAAGTGAAAGAAGAGAGATTAAAACCTTACATTTGCTATTTGAAAATGTTAGTGAGAAACTTTACTAAATGTCTCTTCATACATTTATGAAGAGATGAGAATTAAATGGCAGATGCCTTAACAACACTTTCTTTAATGTGGGACAAACCGATTAGGTCAATGATGAAGCCTTTAGTAATAATGAAAATGAAA
This sequence comes from Mallotus repandus, assembly GCA_949671775.1. NCBI lineage: Eukaryota > Viridiplantae > Streptophyta > Magnoliopsida > Malpighiales > Euphorbiaceae > Mallotus > Mallotus repandus. Next base: position 27,721 of record CATIWM010379652.1, read on the forward strand.
GCTCCATGTTATAGTTGGGAACAAGTTATGAGTGCTCAAATAGGGCTAAAAGAAAAGCCATGGTTTTATGATATCCAAAGATTTATTGAGAAAAGGGAATATCCAGACAGGGCGGCGTCAAAAGAACAATATGCTCTTCACATCCTTGATCGCCATTATGCAAGTAATGATGGGGTATTATACAAGAGAATGCCAAATGGAATGCAGTTAAGATGTCTTAAGAAGGATGAAGCAGAACAAGTGATGAGAGTGATCCATACAGGAGTTTGTGGATCTCACATGAATGCGATGATTTTGGCAAAGAAAATAATTCGGCAAGGGTACTACTGGTTGAGTATGGAAAAGGATTGTATTCAAGTAAGGAGAAAATGTCATCAATGTTAGATACATGGGAATCTCAATCATTTTCCCCCTACAGTGTTAAACAATTTGACATTTCCATGGCCCTTTGTAGACGGCGGGGTTTAGCGCGCACCCAAGTTTATTACAACCGCGACATTGTTTGAGCTCAGAGCTCTAGGGAACACACTAACCACTGTCATAAAGACATGGCGTGGAGATGAGGAGTCGCCACCCAGGGTAATAACTGGGACAAATTGAAAGTGGTGGTAACTCAATTCTCTAATACAAGCTAGCACCACAACCAGGAGTACTGGATACGGAATACCAACTTCTTTTAGTCTTGTGTTCATTTAGATTTATTTTATTAATTACTATCTTATTCCCTAATTACATGAAATTTCATTAAACCTTAATTTAAACATCCATCTAACCCTAAGGCAACCAATCAATGAAAAAGCACATAATAAATGCATTCAAAGTATAATGTCCCCAAATCTAAACTATATCTAATTTTAATTTAAGTCAACCAAACCTACATATTTTATTTACAAATGAAAATGAAACTAAAAAAGGGCCTAAATTTTAATTAGTGAACCTAAATCTATTGTTTTTAATTCTAAGAGTGGGCCTAAGTCTATTAAATTTTAAAAGAAAAAGAAATTAATTAGTGGGCTTAATTCTAATTATTTTAATTCTAAAGAAAGTAGGCCTAAGTCTATTAAATTATGAAAGA
>CATIWM010379667.1:0-10319 GCA_949671775.1 Mallotus repandus
TATAAAATATATATATAAGGGATTGAAATTCTAGGCACTTTTAGGGAAAGATGAAAGGATAGAATTTATTTATGTTGCTAATTCTAAATTCATAGGAATTGAGAATGGAACTAAAAAAAATAAAACCACAGTGGATTTGGTCTTGATAACAAAGAGATCCTAGCAACTACTTGTAAACTCGCGGGGAAGATCAAATTGGTCTCAATTCGGTTGACTGAAACGATACGGCCTCCAAATAGGTGAGAATTTCAAACCAGACCATCGAGATGATTTCACTTGCATTAAATGATCTAGAAGGTGTGCTTTAGCTTATGCCATGCTCTGGATAAAAGCTACTAGCACTAACCTACCAGACAGCTCATCTGAGGAATGGTTTCCCAAATTAGACTTGGTGGGCAAGCCACGCCCCTTAAATAAATAGTAGAAAAAAATAAAGAGAGGTAAGTCACCCTACATATTCCATCCTTGATATCTTTCTCTCCACAACTAATTACACCCTAACTTAAGCATCAAAGTGGCACCACCGAAGACCACTTAACGCCTCCCTTTATTGCCTTACAGGACCCAGCTCACTAGGATGGTCTTCAGTAGCCTGTCATTAGTGGTGCGATAAGTGCAGCATGGCAAAAGGTGCAAAAAATAAAGGAAGTAGGGATCTAAGCATCAGAACCCCCATATCTACTACTTCAATCTTAAGAAATGACAATCAACCAACCCCCTCACCTGAAGAAAAATGGAGAGGAAATCCTAATAACAGAAAATAACTAAAAGGAGATGGGGAAAACAGACTTGACAAAAAAAAATCAAACAAAACCCAAATTGACCAGGAAACTACGTCAAACACTCCAAGAAGCAAGAGAAATCTGTTTGGAAGGGACGATGCTAGTCAGGGATAGAGCAAACAAAGACAAGAAACTAAGATAGAAGATGGGGAGGTTAGCTCATCCCTGAAACCCCCAAAATCGGTGGTCATGTTAATGAAGCATATTTTAATAGGAGGGGTATAGGATGCCTACCCCCTCGTGGACCACCTAATCTTGGAACCATGCCCTCCCAAGTTCAAAATGCCACCACTTAAATCATTCAATGGAACCATTAATCCCCTGAGCCATGTTCAGAACTTCAGAATGACCGTCCACCTACATACTACCTTGGATTTAGTCCTATACAAAGTCTTCCCCACCACACTTAAAGGCATCGCACAAGAGTGGTATCAAGTCTTAGTCCCAAACTCCATCAACTCATTCATAGAAATGGCTAAATTATTCAATATATGGTTCGTTACCAGCATACCCCATAAAAAAAACTCCTCAGACCTATAAAAGTGATACCAGTAAGATGACAAACCACTACAGGACTACATCAAATGGTTCAACAGAGAAGCAGTGCAGATCGAGGACCTCGTACACTTGCGGAGTTGTGCTAACAATGATCATTGGACCAGTTGGTCTCATGTCAATAAAAAGCAATTTTTGGCTTCGTTTAAGGAATTAGTAAATAATTATTAAAAATTTTCCAAGTATGTGATTCACAAAAGCAACGAAGACCCAATTGGTCTCCAACATTAGTAAATGATTATTAAAATTTTTTTAAGTGTATGAGTTGCAAAAGTGACAAAGAGCCACTTAGTCTCCAACATTAGTAAATGATTAAAATTTTTCCAAGTGTATGAGTTGCAAAAGTGATAAAGACCCACTTGGTCTCCTAACATTAGTAAATGATTATTAAAAATTTTTCAAGTTTATGAGTTGCAAAAGCAATGAAGACCTACTTGATCTCCAACATTAGTATATGATTAAAATTTTTCTAAGTGTATGAGTCAGAAAAGCGACAAAGACCCTTTTGGTCTCCCAACATTAGTAAATGATTGAAAATGTTCAAGTGTATGGATCTCAAAAGTGACAAAGACCCACTTGGTCTTCAAATATCAATGAATGGTAAAAAATTTCCAAGCACATGAGTCATAAATCTTTTAAACAAGCAAATTATAGGGGACCTCAGTGGTGGACTATCCCGGCAGGAAGACCAATAGGGTGGTCTCTCCATAATTAGATTGTACCAGCCTAGAGAGCACCTCTTTAAACGAAATGTATGTAGAGAGACACTGGGTAAACGATGATGGACCAACATAATCCAAGAATGGCACTCTACTGAGGCATATCCCCACTACCTTGACAACTGAAGACCTCTTAGGTCAACTGCGAATTCATTTCCCTAGTACCCTGGTCACATGACTCCATTCAAAGATAAAGAGACGACACAAAGTATAACAATAACTAAAAGTTAAATTGATTGAAAGGTTAGTAAAAGCAGTCCCACCATCATCAAAGTTTATAAAAGGAGAAGCAAAGGATGATTAGTTGTTCATACAAAAATAAACGAGAGGGAAAAACCACCAACATAGATCATAAAGTATAAATAAACAAAGTTAGGCATCAGCGCCTTTGGCAAGATCATTGACAAGTTGTTCATCAATCATGATATGAACGTGGTTAACTTATACCAAACCCGTATTCAATATTGATGTCTTTGCCAAGGATCGTTCAATGAATCAAGCGATAAAACTCTAACTCCTAACAATACCCTTAAACAACACATACTTAAGAGCCTTAGTTACAAAGAATTAAAGGTCATTCAATGAAAACCTAATATTAATTTCAAGTTTAAATCAAACTAGGTTTGAATCTACTAAGCCTTCACTTGATAAAATTCATAAAGTTCTTTTAAGAATAAAAGAAAGGACTCTAACCACTCAAATAATTGATATTAATCAAATAAAATCCAACAACCATTTGTTTACAACCCTAAGATGGCTATTTATAGAGAGAACCTAAGTAGGAACAAACTTGGAAACAAATAAACTTCCTAAACATCAAAAAGGAAAACTTAGAAAAATAATAAAGTTTGGCCTGACGTCGGACACGGCTGTGTCAAAAAAATGACACAGATGTGTCACTCTAATTCTTTAAAATATTGCTCTCAGACATGGTTGTGTCACCCAAGTTACTCAGCTGTGTCAGATTTGATTTCTGCAGACTCCCAAAACTTTCAATTAGACATGGCTATCTCAAAATGAAGACAACAAAATTAACCCAAATAATCTTCATAAAAGTTGTAGCTCTATGTCTTAGCTTTCCATATCATTTTGAATCACCTCAATCTAACTTTTGTAGAAAATGTTATGACCAAAATATCGAAGCATGCTACCGAGGAACAAAAGGATACGAATTAACTCAATGTTGCTTCAAACTAGGCACAACCATGCACCCTTCTTGAACTTGAATTATATGAACAAAGTGAAGCTCCTTCTCATCTTGGATCTTAGCTTCATTAGTCTCATGCCATGTGGATTTCATGAATACTTGTAAAGCATTTTTAAACTTCTTAGTTCTAACTCTTATAGTTGGTCCATTGTACGTAAGTGAATCTTCATGCTTGGTGCTTGTTTGGTTTGTATCATTCCCTCCTTCCTCAAAAAAATTCATCCTTGAATCATTAACCTCATCCAAATCAAAAGGAGATAAGTCAGAAATATTAAAAGTGGCACTAACACCATAATTACCAAGCAAGTCAATCTTATAAGCATTATCATTAATTCTTTCTAGAACTTCAAAAGGACCATCACCCCTAGGATTCAACTTAGGCTTTCGTAAGCTAAGGAGCCTTTCCTTCCTAAAACAAACCCAAACCCAATCACCAGGTTCAAAGATGACTTTCACATGCCCTTTATTAGCTTGTTAGGCAACTTTTGATTTCTTTTGTTCAATATTCATGCGCACTTTTTCATGTAATTTCCTAACAAAATCAACTTTCTTTTTACCTTCAAGATCAACTCTTATATTCACTAGCAAAGGATATAAATCTAATGGACTCAAAGGAATAAAATCATAAACAACTTTGAAAGGACAATAATGAGTAGATGAATGCACACTACGATTAAACTCAATATATGGCAAACATTCTTCCTATAATTTCAAATTCTTTTGAATCAATGTGCATAATAATTGTCCTAAAGTGTGATTTACTACTTCAGTTTAATCATCAGTTTGGGGGTGAAATGTAGTAGAAAACAACAATTTAGTCCCCAATTTATTCCACAAAGTCTTACAAAAATAACTAAGGAATTTAGCATCCTTATCACTAACAATAGTTCTAGGCATACCATGTAAACGCACAATTTTCTCAAAGAAAATATTAGCAATATTTGAGGCATCATCAGTTTTATTACAAGCAATAAAATGTGCCATCCTAGAAAATCAATCTACAAACACAAATATTGAATCATTACCATGTTTAGACCTAGGTAAACCCAATACAAAATCCATAGAGATATCAACCCAAGGCATACTAGGTACGGGTAATAGCATATATACTTAGCTTACTTACACATAATGCACTTATCATAAATTCTTTAAATATCTATACGCATATTAGGCCAATAAAAGTGATCATGCAAAACACCTAAAGTCTTAACAACACTAAAATGTCCCATTAATCCACATTCATGTGCTTCTCTCACTAAAAGTTCACGTATACTATTTATAGGCACACATAATCGATTATTTTTAATTAAGAAACAATTATACCTATAGTACCCTTCAAAGGCAACCTTTTCACAAGCATCATAAAATTTGCTAAAATCATGGTCATTAACATATAAATCTTTTATATATTTAAAACCCAATAACTTAGCATTAAGAATGGAAAGAAGCTTATACCTTCGAGATAGTGCATCAGCAACTATATTTTCCTTACCTTGCTTATACCTTATGACATATGAAAAAGATTCAATAAATTCACTCCATTTGGCATCTCTTTTGTTGAGCTTTTGTTGTCCACGAATTCTTTAGGCTATAAGTAATGTTGCCATGTTTGTAATGCTTGAACTAGTGCGTACATCTCCTTGTAATATGTGGGATATTTTAAGGCAGCCCCATTCAACTTCTTGCTAAAGTAAGCAATAAGCTTTCCTTTTTGCATAAGTACAGATCCAATACCCAAACCTGAGGCATCACATTCAATTTCAAAAGTATTAGCAAAGTTAGGTGAAGAAAGTAAAGGAGCAGAAATCAACTTATCCTTAAGGATATTAAATGCTTCCTTTTGTACATCTCCCTATTTAAATCCCACATTCTTCTTAATCACTTCCGTCAATGGAGCGGCAATAGTGCTAAAATCATGCATAAATCTTCTATAGAAACTTGCTAATCTATAAAATGAACAAACTTCTCCAATCGACTTAGGTGTAGGCCACTCGTTAATTGCCTTAACCTTCTCTACGTCCACCTCAATGCCCTGTGCAGTCACTACAAACCCTAGGAAAACAAGTTTACTTGTGCAAAAGAACATTTCTTAAGGTTAGCAAACAATCTTTCTTTGCACAAAACATCAAAAACCAAACGTACATGTTTAAGATACTCATCGAATAACTTACTATAAATAAGTATATCAACAAAATAAGCAACTACAAACTTCCCTAAAAATGCAGCAAAACATGGTTCATTAATCTTATGAAAGTGCTAGGTGCATTAGTCAACCCAAAAGGCATAACTAACCACTCATATAATCCATGTTTTGTTTTAAAAATAGTTTTCCATTCATCCTATTCTCTCATCTTAATTTGATGATAACCACTTTTAAGATCAATTTTAAAGAAAATGCGTGCACCATATAACTCATTAAGCATGTCATCCAAACGAGTAATAGGATGGTTATACTTTACTATTATCTTGTTGATAGCTCTACAACCAACACACATACCATGAACCATCTTTCTTGGGTACTAAAAAAATGGGTATGGTACATGGGCTCATACTTTCCCTAATCAACCCTTTATCCATTAATTCATCTACTTGTTGTTGTAACTCCTTTGTCTCCTCGAGATTACATCGATATGGTGGTTTGTTTGGAATTAGGGAACCTAAAATAAAATTTATTTGATGCTCAATCCCTCTTAAAGGTGGCAATCCTTTGGGCACTTCCTTGGGAAACACATCTGTAAGCATCTAATTTTGGGATGACTAGAGTATGGATACGAAAGAGGACTCCGATGATGAAAATTTATTGCAAATAGGTCTCTAGTATTTGAATTTCGGATCCTAAGGCTTGATTGCATTTTTATGAACTGAATTGAAAAGTCTCTTTTTCTTCAGGGGTCTTTTTGTAATTAAATGTTAAAAAAATAAGGAAGAATGGATTTCCGGCTGGAAATCTAGAATTCTGATCGGAATTCCAGATTTTCGGCCGAAAATACGAATTCTGATTGGTAATCTACAATTCCAATCATGTGAAAATTCATTTTTTGGTAATTTTTATTTATTTTTCTTAAATTTGATTGGTTATTATTTGATTTATTTGATAAATATGTTATTGATAAATACGTATTTATCAGATAAATGATGAATAAAATATTTATTTTATTTTATTTTTATCCTGTAATCAGATTAGGGTTACATGATTGTGTATATATATTTACTTTTCTTTTTAGAAGAAAAAGGGGGGGAAGAGTGAAAAAACGAGAACGCAAAAAAAAGTGAGAAACAAAGAGAAAAAAGACCGAAAAAAAAAAGTTTTCTTTCGGGTAAAATTTTGGCGTGAACTTCATTTTAAAAAGAAAAACTTTTCTGTTCTACAGGGAATTAACGATTCTTTTGGAAAAGCAATCAGAGCCTGGAACTGAGAATATCAATATAGCAAATCTATTCAAACGGTGAATCAAACAAAGCCTTTGAGGAGCTAATCAATATTCCATCTCTGCGTTTCATCTCTTTCCTTTTACTTTATTTATTTTCATTTGATTTTTATTTTTTTTCTTATGTTTATTCTACTCATTTTTTTTTGATTTTTTTGTTTTGTTTCTTTGATTATGGTGTTGGAAACATGCTATACCATGGAGGTGGGAGCGAATGGATTAAATCCGTGAAGGTCAATGGAATGCCATGGATTAATCCATGTCAAAATCACGTAGTTTTAGATTTATTTTTCTGTGTTTAGTGGTATTTACGTTGTGTATTTATTTGATTTTTTTGGGCATGTAACAATTATTGTACGTAGGATTGTAATAGCCCCATTAGTGGAAATATAGTGGAATTTTAATTTCCTGCACTTAAAAATCAGTTACAAAATTAGGTCCATTTGGTAAAACCTTAATTAAAATCAATGGTGGTTTTAGTTAATTAGGATGCATGGAATTAAATTAGGGTTAAAGATCATTACTTGAATGCTTTTGTATGTTTATTCATTTATTTGGGCTTTTGTTTTATTTATTTATTTATTTTTTATTTTGGGCCCCAAGCTTAAGTGTAGGTCTAACTCACTTAATTAATAGGTTTTAAAATTGGTTTTAGATTTAATTAAAAACAACTTAGGCCCATTTAGGTTAATTTAGACTTTAGGCCCATTTTTTGGTTAAATAAAATTAACTTAGACTTAGCTCAGCCCATTAAATAAAGCTTTCTTCATAATTTATAGACTTAGGATCATTTCATTTAATTAAAATCGATTAGAATTAAGCCCACTAATTCATTTCTTTTTCTTTTAAAATTTAATAGACTGAGGTCCATTTTCTTTAGAATTAAAATAAATAGATTTAGACTCACTAATCATCAAAATGTAAGCCCACTTTTAGTTTTATTTCACTTGTAAATAAAATATGTAAATTTAGCTAACTTAAAATTAAAATCAAATGTAGTTTAGATTTAGGGACGTTACAACTTGAATGCATTTTTTATGTACTTTTTCATGGATTAGTTGCCTTAGGGTTAGATGGATGTTCAATTAGGGTTTAATGAAATTGCATGTAATTAGGGAAAAAGATAGTAATTCATAAAGTAATTCTAAATGAACAAAAGACTAAAAGAAGTTGGTATTCCGTATCTAAAACTCCTGGTTATGGTGCTAGCTTGCATTAGAGAATCGAGTTACCACCATTTTCGATTTGTTCCAGTTATTACCCTGGGTGGCGACTCATCATCTCCATGCCATGTCTTTGTGACAGTGGTTAGTGTGTTCCCTAGAGCCCTGAGCTCAAACAGTGTAGCGGTTGCAATAAACTTAGGCGGGCGCTAAACCCCACCGTCTATAGGGGTGACTCCACTGGGGATAAAAGATACGGATTCTACTTGTGTTCTTTAGAATTATTTTATTAATTATTATTTTATTCTTGCATTCATTTTTGCATATCCCTATTAAACCGATGGTGTTGGTTTATAGTCCCTTGATTCCATTAGCTTTCTGACCTTGGCCTGTAACTTAAGTCTTAAAGGAGGGCATCTTGCTAAGGGAACCTTGACCTTTTCACCGGACTCAGCTCATGTAGTGGCCTAGCAACTTCTCCTAGGATTTACCCAACTTGCTTGTGTATGTTGCCATGAGGTATTTCTATCTATAAAGGCCCAAGCCCATACTTTAAAAATCCATTTGGGCTAATAAAGATTGGGCTACCCTTTTATATCTAAAAATGCTATTTCTATGCTTTACTGCTTTGAGAGATTTGACATGCTCGTCGGTTCTTAATATCCCTTGTTGATATTGAGGCCTAGACCAAAAATCCTAGGAAAAGAAACTTACCATTGAACATATATATGGAAGGAATAAGGTTAGAAGGATGTATGTTGTACACTTGATTTGATACTTGTATACTTGATTTGCTACTTGTTATGTGCTACTTGTTGCATAGCATATGCATACATATAGTTCATGCATCATACTAACCCTTTATTTTCAACCATCATAGATTTATCCGGGTCTTCCTGTGTTTGGGAACCGAAAGGTGGCAGATTGGTTAGGACTAATTCAAGCCTAAAGTCTATAGCCAAAGAGATCCTTCACAGTTTGGAGGAGAGCCCGATCAACCTACTTTACTTGGAAGCTACACCAACACTAATTACACAGACAGGAGAGATGGAACAAGGAAATTGGACCCTAGAGGACATCAAAGGAGCATTGATGGATGACATGAGAGCAATGATGCAAGATGAACTAAGACAAGCCCTGGCTGGATTAATGCCACCACCTGCTGCTGCACCTCCTATTACTGCCAATCCACCAATTGTAGATGCACCACTCGATAATGCTGGGGGACAACCAATGAATGCTGCTAGGAATGCACCAAATGCTGAAGTAAAATTAGAGGATGTTGAGAACTACATGGTTGAGAAAGCAAAAAGGGAATCGCTCGAGCAAGTTCAAGAGCTAGAATCTAAGTAGATGAAAGCACTGACTCAGAAGATGTCCAAGATGGAAGAATTAATGAGAGGACAGGGTATGGGATACTCGTTTGATTTTGATGATATGATGCAATTTGAGGAAGATAAGTTGCCTGATAAGTTCAAGATGCCACAGCTGCAGAAGTTTGATGGTACTGGAGACCCAAGGATCCACCTTAGTCAATATACAACTACTATGAGCACCACAAAGGCTTCTCTGTCCATAATTACCAAGCTGTTTGTACTATCCTTAGAAGGTATGGCTGTAAATTGGTATCATGGGTTAGAGAAGTTTATCCAATCTAACTGAAGAGATTTGTGTACTGCTTTTCTGAAACAGTATGATCATAATACCAAGCTTGAGGTGTCTATCAGAGATTTGGAATTGACTAAGCAGAAGCCAAATGAATCATTTTCTGATTTCCTGACTAGATTCATGAACAAGGCAGGATTAATGAAAAATAAGCTAGCTGAGAAGGATCAGGTTAGGATGATTGTTCGAAATGTGTCACCTAATTTGGTTGAAAAAAAATAAATGATGAACCCCAAGACATTTGTAAACCTTTATGATGATGGGTTGCAAGCTGAGGAGATTGAAAATGAGAAAAATAAGGCTGCTAAAAGCATTGGGATAAGAAACTACCCAACTGGGGGCACACAATAAGGAAATACTAGTCGGGCTATGGAAGTCCATGCTGTTCAACAACCTAGGAGATTCTCGAATTTTAACCAACCCTTATCTAAAATCCTAGACCATTTGATCCAAAAAGGCCTCCTTAGACCCTTAATTGTCTCTAAACCACCAAACCCAAATCTCCCTGGCTTTGACCTAAATAGTTACTGTAAGTTTCACCAAGGTCGTGGCCATTCTACTGACTCTTGTATGCGCCTTAAACTTGAAATCCAAAACCTTATAGACTCTGGAAAAATCACAGACCCTGAAAATTCGAACGCCAGAAATAATCCTTTCCTAAACTACCGAAATGTTCCACCCCCAAGCACCATGATGATTAATTCAGGAGTTAGTGAGGAAGAAGTACTAAGCTCCTTTGAGGACCTAGACCTTAAAAAAATAAGAATACTCTTGATGCCTCCAAACAATCCCAGAGAGGA
>CATIWM010379713.1:0-40455 GCA_949671775.1 Mallotus repandus
TAGACTATATACTTTCAATTAAATTACAGTTTTTGTTAGAAATAAGATAAAATTTAACCTAATTAAAATAAAAAACATACTTTCAATTAAATTAGAACTAATTAGAGATAAAATAAAAGTTAACCTAATTAAAATAGGAAACATACTTTCAATTATATTAGAATTATATTTTAATTAAATTAGTTTTTATTTGAGATAAAATATAATTTAACCTAATTAGAATAGAAAATATACTTTCAATTAAATTAAAATTTTATTTTAATTAATTTAATTTATTTTTTATTAGTAAATGACTAAATTATTTAATTTTTATATAATAATGAGTGAAAATCTTTTTGTAATTTTACTTGTTTCCTCCCTTCTTGCATTTATATATATATATATATATATATTATTTTACTAAAATTGATGTCGGTAAAAAATATATATTATTAATAATTTTGAAATTCAAATTAGAAAGTGGCATGATTTTTTTTGAACACTACATGTGGCAACAATTCATGATGATCAATATTGCCTTTTTCCCCTTTTATTAAGGTGTGGACCAACCAACTCTTCCATTTTTCAAATTTGCTATAATATTTAATAAAAGCATATGTGAAATCTGTGAATGTCGAAAGAAATTAATAATCTTACTAAAAAAAAATTGACTATTTTCTAAATGGAATTCGACCACAAATACATTAATTCCAAAAAAAAAAAATCCAACAATTCATTATTGTATTTTTCCTTTCTCAAAAAAAATTATCGTAATTTTCATTTTAATATGAATAATAACTACTAGCTTAAACATTCTTTTGGAGTTTATTTCAAAAATACAATTTCAATATTTTAATTTTAATTTTAATTTTGTTTTGTGTTTTACGCCTTATTATTTTGGAGTTATTTTGAACTTAGAAGGAATAATATTTTGCAATTGTAATGAATTCATGATATTGCATAAAGTAATATTGACAAGAGATGCCAAAGAACGTTCAAAAGAAAAAAAAAGTGATTGTGGTGTTTTCCACTCTTAGATTTTGTATTTTATCAGGATCATAGAATGAGAATAAAGGTATAAAGGCACTAACTATAACAAGTCACTCTCCAAGTGTTTATGTTAAAATACATAAATAACTCCAAAAACATTCTAAGTTATAGAATATTCGCGTTAAGTAGAACTGTTTCTTGTTGTGCAATTCATTAATATCTATGTCATATGAGTTCTTTGTTAATAAAAAAATAGTAAAGATTAAAAAAATTGTATTTAAAGATATATTCTATCTTGTTGATATTTATACCCTACAGTATGAGCTGTTAGACTGCTTCTTATTATACAAAATTCAATTATTATTTATAAGTATTGATAACTCGTTCAAAAAATTTTCTTTTGAATAGGCACACATAAGAAAAAATTAAGGTGAATTTGTGAAATTTGAACTCCTTTTAGGATTATTGAGGAAAAAATAGAAAATCAATTCACATTACTTCATAGACTTTCTAGTATGAGCCTCCATTCAGGACCTAAATTTGAATATTAGGTATCAAAGTATAAATAAAATAGGAAAATTATAATTTTGATCTTTGTGGTTTTGACTTTGACAAGCTTTTAAGTATCACGTGTTTCACATTATTTTATATTTTAGTACCATTTTAACAAATATTATTTAAAATATATGGTTTAATGTAAAAATAATATACATTTTTAATGCTAAAATTATATAATGAGTAATATATTATTCAACTAACTACAATAAATTAAAAAAATTAAATTTAAATATATTTTTAATTTAATTATGAATAAAAAGAAATAATTTTTAATAAATTTAAAAATATTTTTAAAAATAATCAATTGGTTGGATTGACCATAAATCATATATAAAATAAATTTATCATTGGAAATTAATATTACATTAATATTTTATCATAAAATAATGATAATATTAATTAAAAATATATTAAAATATAAAAAAATATGAAAGATATAGTACTTAAAAATAAAAAAAATTACGGGATTGATTTTGCCAAAAACAAAACTATAGGAATCCCAATAAAATATTAGTATATGAAGAATTATTCCAAAACTTTACAAGCCTTAAAAGCAAGTATTTTTCACTTCTTTTGGATGCATTATTCCAGCACTTTTGAAATTGGATTAAACAATAAAATATCACAAACCTCCACGTTCATACAAACCTCCACCTAATATAATACAATGTTAAGGTCATGGAATTAAACTCCACAACGTTACCAAAGCCTTCTCGAATTATCGGTGTTAGACGATGGGATAGAATTTCTATCCCCATTAAAAAGTTGGACAGAATCTGCTTTTGTGATTTTCTTTATACCCATAAATATTGGTATAAATATCTACTCCTCCACTAGTCTATGACCCTATCCTGCATTGACGAACAGCAATATTAAGGGAAAAAAAAGAGTAATTGTGACTTCTATAATTTTCTTAATACCATAAATATTGGTATAAATTTCGTCTCCTCCACTAGTCTATGACCCAATGGGGCATTGACGAACAACAATATTAAGGAAAAAAGGAGCAATTGTGAAAGTATGGGAAAAAAAAAAAAGAAAAGTAATGTGAAAGCAATTGGTTTGCTTTTTGTTCACAAACGTTTGAGTCATATGTATGGAGTCAAAAAGCTCAACAAGGCACGTCATGTGGCCAAGGAAGTCTCAACTGCGTCACTTGATAGTTGTGTCTACTTTTTTTTTTTTTTTTTGAACACTAGTTGTGTCTACTTTTTGGGTGAAAGGGCAAAAACAATTCGATTTGCTTGATTTTTGAGGTAAGCAATATGACCTTACGGCAGGTCATTATATATTCATATTCTTTGGCAATTTGGCTTTTGCTTTCTAGTTTCCACCAAGAGACAAGACAAGACAAGGTTGCACCAAAGCCGCAAGTTTCTAGGAGATGTATGATATTTTTAAGTTTTGGGCTGAGCCACCTTTCCAACCATAGTTTGGGGCCTGAACTTGAATCCAAAGTTGTGTCCTAAAACCACTCTTTCAATCCATAGGTTATTATTTGTTTGTCATGAACATATGATGCTCCTTAAATCTTGGCGCAAAACGGTATCTGCTTTAGACTCTTACAATTTGCCTGCTCCACGCTTTTTGTACAGAAGTTGGAGATGTCGGATGTTGCATTTAAATTAGCCGTGCAACATTGAAAAGGATGGATTTAGTTTTTCACTCATCATTCAACGTTCTATTATCTGTAGAATAATTACCGATATAGCCGGAAAAGTAAGAGACGCATGAGGGATCAACTCATCAAGTTTCCATTGAAATAGGATCTACAAAAGGAAAAGCACTTGTCACCATTGGTTATTATGGGCTTTTAGAAAATGTCTGGGTCGAAATATGACTTTCAAATTAAGAGTGTAAACGAGCTGAATTACTTGCAAGCAGCTTGGTGTTTTACTCGATAAAAGCTCATTTGAGCTCGTTTAATAAACTAACCGAGCTTAAGTCATACAAAATTTAGCCTGTGAAACTTGCGAACAAATTTGAATAGAAGCTCGTGAACCAACTCGTAATTTTAATATTTAATAATTTGATTTTAGATATATAATATATAAATTTATATCGTAAAAAATATTTAAGGAATATATCATAATTTATTTAATAAATAATTTATTGTTTAATTTTTTAATGTATAATTTTACTTTATAGTTTGTATTTTTTAAAATTCCTTTAAACTCGTTGAAACTCGCAAACAGCTCGTAAACACCAAGTGAGATAGCGAGCTCAACTCGATTATAAACAAACCAAATTCGAACTAACCAAAACTCGGCTTGGCTCAGCTCGATTACATCATTATTTCAAACTATCCGAAATGCTCCAAAGTGAGTGGTGATGCTATACACAAAAAAAGAAACAGACTCATGGGGCAGAAGCAAATAAAGTTTTGCACATTTTGATTAACCCATGAAAGGGTCTGTATTCTAAAAATTGACTTCTTTCTAGTACTGCACTCTAAGAAAATGTTACACTGAAAAGTTTTAGACTTTAGTCTTGAACTAGTTGTATTCCATTGTATAAATCATTTTCCCCCTCCTGCATCTGAACAACTATGCAAAAGGAGAGTGAAGTAGGAAAACAATTCTTATCACAACATGTTGCATTAATAAGCCATCACATTCTAACTCTTTTAGAAGAGCAATTTCATTACTTGTCAAAATACGTAACCTATAGAAAAGTCCTCGTGACAGGCTTGTTGCTTGCTGCCTCGGACAAACAAAAATTGCTTTGGCCTCCTTCAGACAAGCAAAAATTCATTTTGGCACCAATGTTCCTCTTACCGGTATCAAAAATTAAAGCATAACATGCATTTTGAACATTCAATATACATGTAAAAAGATTAATGTTTGACATTCTTGATCAAATTCTACAAAGACAAAACAGTTCCATCACATTGTGCTAACCTCAGTGCACACAAAAGAAACTATACCTTTTATCGGATCAGTTAGTACAAGAAGAACACGAGGTGGTAATCTTAAATTCATAACAGAACTTCATTCACTACAACAAGCTCTACTAACAACTAAATTCACAACAAAAATACGTACACTACAAACTCTAATTCTTAACCACTTCCCCATCCTTCTCCACAACCACGCTAATCTTCTCATACCTGAAATCCGCGGGCTGCACTTTGCCTTCAATTGGAAACACCGTACGTCCACTGACAAAGATAGCCCACACAAATAACACCACAAATGCAAGCAATGCTCCACATCCAGTAGCAAAAATCAACCCAGCAAGAATTGACAAAGGACAAAATTTTCTCCTATGCACTCTTAAACTCTCATTACCACTACTATTACCATTATCTATAGAGTCATGTGGATTAACTGGTAAGGAATGCATCCAATTAGGAACCTTCCTTAACTTAAACCTCCATGAATATACATCACAAGACTCAGAAGAACTGCCATCTTTCCTTGAGCCTAAGGCCACATAAACCACACTATCACCCCACATTTTTGAAAAATCAAATGCATATGCAATAACTGGGTCATATGGTCTTTTATCAGTCAATTCACTAATCCTAATCTCTAATCTTTTGGAACTAGCATCATAATCAATCCAAGACTTCAGCTTTTGTCCACGCTTTGTCACAAAATGCCCTAATGGTTCCTTATTAACCTTTATAAGCACCGAAAGATCATTAGAATCACCAACATTACCATCCACTGAAGCCCCAAATTCAATACCCAGATACCCTTTCTTGTTCAAAACATCAAATGAACCATGACCCAGAAATTTAGACGCGAAATCAAAAGGACCCATCACAAGAGAAAGATCAAC
This sequence comes from Mallotus repandus, assembly GCA_949671775.1. Classification (NCBI taxonomy): domain Eukaryota; kingdom Viridiplantae; phylum Streptophyta; class Magnoliopsida; order Malpighiales; family Euphorbiaceae; genus Mallotus; species Mallotus repandus. The sequence goes on from CATIWM010379713.1 coordinate 5,314, forward strand.
AAGATTACCAGAAAACGAGAACTCGAAATCCGTGGAAAAACTAGAACGGACAAATTTGAAAGGGTCCTTGTAGAAGAGAAGACCAGAGCTTGAGACATTTGGTGTAGCGATTTGCACAAATGAGCCATTACCGGAGATCGTAACGTCGCCAAGGCGGACGATTTGGGGATCAAAGTGAAGGTTAGTGGTGGTGGTGGTTAGGGTTTCAAGTGAAAGAGTAGAAATGGGATTTAGGGTTAACAGATTGAAAATCAGAAACTGAATGGGAAAAGTGGATGTGGAGGTAGCAAATGTTGCCATGATTTTGAAGAAAATTTTGAAGCGAAATTGCGAGTGATTACTGATTACTGCAAGTATACTTCAAAAAGACTCCATTTTTAGAGTTTTTGCACAGAAAATTATGTTAAGTTTTTGGAAAATATTTTTTGTTTTTTATTTTCAGTTTTTTTTTTTATTTTTTTTATTTTCTAAAATAAAAAATTAAAAATTAAAAATTATGTTTATCCGTTACTTTTTAATTTTAAGTTTTTCATAAAAATATAGTATTATATTTAATGAAATTTATTTTTATAACTTTTTAATTAATATATTAATTTTTATTGTGATTCATATGATTATAATTAGTATTAAATTTATTTATTTTATAAAAAAATTTTAAATTATGCACATTTAATAAATTTTAATAAATCAACTTATTTAAAAAATTAATGTAGCCATTATGTACAGTAGAGTTTAAATAAAAAATATATATTTATAATAATTATAAAATACTTATAAATTCATTCATATTTAATTAATTTCAATTCAAAAGTTATGAGATTGTAATGGTGGAGGTAGAGGTGGTGGTGTGGTGGTGTTGATGGTGGTGGTGGAGGAGGAGGTGGTGGTGGTGGTGATGGTGGTTGTAATGGTAATAGTGGTTGAGAAGTTTGTAGTATGTTAAAAGAAAAGATAAAGATTTTTGCACTCATTTTTTTAATAACTGTACTCCATTTTGACTTTATTAACTATTTAAATGATTTAACTACCCTTAATTTCAAATGATTATATACCTTTCACAACAATTAGGCAAAATTCATTTTTAAGCCCCTATGATATATCGGTTATTTCTATTGAGCTTCTATCGTTTTATTACATTGCATTGAGCTCATATGCTATTATTTATATAGCTATTGAGTCCCAATTTGACAAATTTCATAGAAATGTGCAAAAATTTTAGGAGCTCAATGTATACATAAATAATAGTATAGCGGATTAATACAATGCAATAAAACAATAGGGTTCAATATAAAAAACCGATATAGTTTAGAGACTTAAAAATAATTTTTGTCCAACAATTATTATTAATTTAAAATGTTATTTAATTATTCATATGTGATAAAAATCTAATAATTTTAATACAAATAATTTATTTTAATTTATTAGTTTTTATATTATAATCACTCATGATTATTTATAATTTTATTAATTTATTAGTTTATTTTATTGTGTGTTCAGCTTATAATGTTAAAATTTTATTAAAATAGTTCTATTTATTTTCTGATTTAATTATGTAACATATATTTTAATGTTTATTTGTTTACTGCCTTTAAGTATTTATGCAAATGATATTTACATTTTTTTTAAAAAAATCAATGGTGAATTTAATTTTAATGTTCTTCATTCAAATTTTTTTAAATTAAAATGATAGGATATAATATAAAAATTATTATATGCATGAACAAAATTCATATAAAATAAAATAACTATAAAAAATACTTTATCAATTTATATCAACTTAATCGGTTCTTTTTTTAAAAAATTAATAGATATAAAGTATTTTTAATTATTTTATTTTATATTAATATTTTTAGTATTATATCCTATTACTTTTATTTAAAAAAATGATTATAAATTCAAAATTAGATTTACCATCAAATTTTTAAAATATAAATATCATTTGTATAAATACTTAAAAGCATTAAAAAATAAAAATGAATGTTGCATAATTAAATTAGCAAATAAATATTTTTAAAATTCTAATAGTATAAGTTGGACACAAAATAAAATAACATAATAAAATAATAAATAATTCTCAGTGATTATAATATAAAAATTAAAAAAATTATTTGTATTGAAGTTTTTCGATTTTTATCTATATTAATAAATAATTTTTTGAATTAATATTAATTGTGAAAAGTATATAACTATCATAAATTAAGAATAATTTAGTCATTTAAATAGTTAATAAAATTCAAATAGAATGCAATTATTAAAAAAAGGAGTACAAAAAATTTTACCCTAAAAGAAAAATTTTAAAAATATTTTTTATTAATTTTTTAAAATCTTTTATAATTTAAAAAAATTTTAAAATAATTTTCTAATTTTTTAAAGTTAAAAAATTCATGACTAGACAATAACTTTTATTTTCTAATTTTCTTAAAAAAAATTTTAACAAACAAATTTTATTTTTCAAAACTAACCAGGTCAGCTTTTGTTTTTTTGGTCACGGAAGAAGAAGGGCAGAAATGGGACAATCCAATGCTTGGACAATTACATACATGTCTATGGCCCTGGGCTAGGCCTATTATACTTTGCTTTAGCCTTAGAAAAAATGCAACAGATGCTTGCCAAATTTTATTTTATTTTTCATAAATTCCTATTCAAACTAATTTGATTTTATCTAGATAAAATTAAAAAAGTGATAATATCTAAAACAACTATATATACTATAAATTAAACTCAAAATATTGATTAATTGAAAATAGTTACCTACCAACTGATCTTGTGGGTTATTAATCAAAAGTTTGTCATTTTATATACTAACAAACCATTTTACATCTGGAAAGAAAGAAGAAAAAAAATTCAATACATATGTGCCTTTTGAATTGGTATATTTTGTGAGTTTATTCTTTTTAAAAAAATTAGTTTAGATATTTAAATAATTTTGATTCAAATTATAAAAATGTTATTTGAACATTTTAAATTATGCTAAAAGTATTAATAATTTTTTTTTAAAACAATTTAACGTATCTAAAGGGTCCATTTCTATGCTTCGGGAATTTTCAGTCAGCATTTCCTTGGACATCAGATTGCTCCTACCAATTCATGACTTACGCTTAATTGAATTTCTTTTTTTTTTTTTTGAAAACAGTGCCAAATCTAGTCGAAAGTAGATCTCGTTTCGACTTAAATAGAAAAATAATATGTATATATATATATATATATATGATGAGGTGGTGGTAAGGTAAAGTTAGTCAAATGCAAAATAATGGTGGAAAAATTCTATGGAGATTATGTTTGGACTCAAGAAATATTCACCAAATAATTTACGTTTGATGTGTTCTTCATTTGATTATTTTGGACCAACTTATGTAGATTTGCAAAACCACATTTTGGGATATTTTGTTCCACAATCTCTCTAAAATTTTTTACTACTGGTCCAGTCTTCCTTTTTTTTCCAATTTTTAAAAATAAAAATAGATATAGTTGTGCTTTTAATTATTAAATCATCGGACCAACTAGTAAAATTTATTTTTGAATCGTGGTGTTTGAATTCGAGTTGTATTATTCGGAGATATTCATCATTTTTATGATTTTATTCAAATTAAATCGAATTATTTAGAAATTAATAAATTTTAAATATTAATATTTTAGGAAAAAAATAAAAAGGAAACAATAAACTTTGATTCAATGGTAGATATCTTTGTTCAAAAAATGGTTTGACATCTCTTTCTAAATTTTAAGCCATACATGAAGCAGCTGCTGTAGCAATTTCTATGCAAGTATATGTTATCTTTAGTAGTGCTTGAATCACATTCTTCGATTCTGTTACTCCAATGCTAATGGGTTCCTTGGGAGATTTCGACTATTTTGGACAATATTTGTTTTTGTATATATAAAAACAAAACTATAATCCTAGTTTTGTTTTAGATCACACATTAGAACATCTGTTAGTCAACTTGCTAACTAAGGTTGATCTTTCTAAAATCTTTAAGGTTTTGGGTGTCTCATTTTCCGTAATTGTTTTTGTGATATACTTCTATTTGTCATGTGTTTAATAATTGAATGCAATGTTCTGAATGTAAATAGTAATTTTTTTATTTAATCAGTCTCTTAATCACCCTTTGGGAGTTATTATATACTCAAATGCCTTACGGCTTGAGCAATGAAAATTTTTTCCTTTGAATTCCTATACTATCTTCTTTTATATATAGATTTTTTTTTTTTCAATAAGGAGGTGATATGATTCAAGTTTCGATAGACCCCATAATATGGGGTAATCCTCTCATAGTAAATTGATGACTGTAGAAATCAAATTCTGCATTTCAAGATGTCCTTCAAAAGAAGTTACCATTTAACTACTTCATCACTGACCTATATGAAATTTCTTTAACCATTATCATATACAATCTAGATAAGCTTAATTTTTTTTTTTCAAATAGAAATATAATTAATAATGTATGGTATATGTTTTATCAAAGGAAAGAGGAAAATTTCAAACTCCGACCCCCTTCGAGCTACCCTATGTTGTGTAAGAAAGGAAGAACATCATAGCTTAATTTAAATAGTACCTCATGATAATTGATCAACCAGGTTGGTCAATTAATTAATCACATAATAATTTATAAAGCTTGGTGTCATTTCATAACTTTCTATCATCTGTTAATTGTATTATGTATAAGAAAAAGAAGGCAAAAAATAATGAATTATTATTTATACCTAAAATATTACATTTATGAAAAAAAAACACAAGACTTTTACTTACAGTCAGAATGTTACACTTATTATAAAATTGACCGTTAAATATAATACATCTAACAAAATCTTCTAAAAAGAAAATTCAGGGTGTGATCCAAACCAAAACTTACCAGTAAATCCAATAAAATCTTTATCAAATACACTTGACTTGGTGCAAGAAATGAATGACACAAAGAAAAGAGAGATAGAAAAATAAAGTTTTGGTGAGACTGAATTTTGGAGGCAAAGTGATCAAGGCAAGGGGTCCCCATGCAAGAAGCATCCAATACCTTTAGGACTTGCTTAGAAGTTAAAATCATTTGTAGTTTTTTTTTTTTTTTTTCTTTTATAGCAGATTCTTTATTTTCTTATTGACAAAACCTTTGTAGCGAAAGAAGGAGACAGTTTGGACTGCATACGAGGACATTTTGTACGCTCATGTGTCCTAAGAATTCTTACTTCTGACCATTGCGACCCTATCTTCTTGTACCCATTTCAATTTTCATTCATTTCATTCAAGAATTTTTATACACTTTTACTACTGTTTAGAGTTAGAATTCATCATTTTCTTGGCCTACTCTAAACATATAATTCAATTCGTACAGCTCACACAATGTCAACATATAGGCCCTTAGCTGTGTCTCTGTCATGATGATGCATTCTCAAAAACACAGTTAAAAGCATTTCTCATCTCGGTAAATTCTATCATTTTAATCCCTCAACTTATAAATTAATCATTTTATCACTTTATAAATACTTAATAGATTTGAGCGTTTAAATAATTTCATTTTGACCCACGAAATTATCACTTAATCACTTTAAACAGTAATAGAAAATATCGATAGAATAATGTTAACAACACATGCTAGTTTAAAAAGATCACAGTTGTATTAGGCCAATTTCTAAATTACAAGTAAATATTAACATTCAGAGCTCCATTTTGTTGTACCTCAAGAGGATGTGCCCTTTTAATTGTTGAAAAAGAAATACACTAAGAATTGCTTGAAGTGAGTGATAAAAATTGCATTTGTGATCAGTGCTTAAAGGTTGTGGCCAGCCATGTGACAAAAAGAGCTCAAATGGTAAGAAAGGCTACTAGAATGTTGGGGGTCATGTGCTGCTAACTATAGGATACACATGCCATAGCTTAAGAAAAATCTTTATTTGAAAATTAGGGCAATGTTTAAAGAACTTTTTTGAAGGCCTCTCATCACATGTGGATGATTCCTTTGCCTTTGAGACACTCAATATGAGGCCCAAAGTAGTAATATATATATACAAGAAAAAGAAAACAAGAAGTCCTTTAATACTATTTTTCTTTACCTTGGATTCTAATTAAAGTCCTCTGACCTAGGGCCACGTCTAACATTTGGCCATACTACCTATATAGCCTATGTGATCACCCTTTTATTAATGAAAAAGACACAATTTTCAAATTGTGATTTTAATGTGTGACAAAATGTCTTCTGTAGTCTTTTCTTTGATATTTTTGGACTTTTATAAATTAAATTGTTAACATTTATGTTTTAAATCGCTTTTACTGTTAACCAATAATGTTGATTTGAGATATAATGTGTATACATAAGTAAATGCTAACATTGTACTTAATATGACATCTAATATGATTTTTTTTAACAGTCTTCCAGGAAGCCGAGAACTATAAGAATATCTCCAATAATGCTTTTTATTTTAAAGAGCATTTTTTACTCGAGAAAGAGCATCCTAAAAAAATTTAAAATATAAAGAGTGAAGAAATTTGCACTACTCTAATAGACTCTTGATATTTTTAATTTTTATTTTACTTTATTCAATAAACATTAATAATTAATTTTTTTCTTCCTTTATTTTTTACAAAATTTTCCTCTATTTATTTAATTTTTTTCCTCTATTTAATGCTTAATATGATAAAAGATAATTTTTTTTAATAAATATATAAATATCAATTAATATCTTACATAGGAAATTAAAATATTTTAGAGTAGAGAGTGAAGTTTGACTCTCTACATGTAGAGAGCCAAACTAACTCTCTTCTCTAAAATAAAAACAAAGAAAAATGTATTGGATACCATTTTTTTTGGACTCACTCTTCAAAATAAATAATTTTACTCAAATAAAAGAGTCTATTGGAGATGCTCTAACAGTTACGATATAAAGACTTATCACTAATATAAAACATTATATATATAATATGTTAGAGAAGAATACTTAGTTTAAGTTATTTTTGACAACTCTAGAAATCAAACGTGGGACCGACCTCCATTCAACCATCCTCTAAACTTTATTGGCAACATCTAATATGATTTATGAATGCCAAGATAATAATATTCAATATAACATTTTATATGCTCTAATGTGGCAGATGATATGACATCTGATACTAAAAATTAAATCGAAGATTGTAATTACTGATAATGATTTAATTTATAAATATATAACTTTTATAAGAAAATCACAAAACATATTTTATTACAAATCAAAGTCATTAAAATAAAAATAAAAAATTGCACTTTCTCCTTTTCTTTAACCAACTTTCATTAATAGCGTTTTAGAGATGGCTTATGCAAAACATGAAAATGAACATCAAGCAAGAGAAAAACTATATCAAACTTGACATTTTTTATTTTCAGAAAATGAATGTATAGAGTTCAAGTCATTTCTACGAAGAACAAAAGAAAAGGTAACTTTAAAAAAAGGTGAAATCAAATCACATTGTTGGAAGCATGTAATGACCAAAAGTTTCTAGAAATTGAGTAATAAATTATTAATAAAATTGAAAAAATAAAATAAAATCTTTGTCAAACCATGTTTAAAAATGATTGTGTTTCACACTATATCGAGTGGACACTGTTTTATCAAATAGCTACCCTCCACTTGTATGCTATCTTGTTAATGATGATTCAATACAAAGGACACTACCCAAAAGTCCATTGATAAAGAAGAGCATATATAAATGTACAAAGATGCATTTTAAAGAAGTTTAATTGCTTTAATAGCTTCATTAGCATGTTAATTTAAAAAGAAATAACATAACATATGTATGTATTGTTAATGATGATTCAACACAAAAAAAAAAAAAAAAAAAAAAACCCAAAAGTCCATTTATAAAGAAGAACATATAAAAATGTACAAAGATGCATTTTGAACAAGTTTAATTGCTTCATTAGCATGTTTAATTAAAATCAAGAATATGCTATATGCAAGGGTTGTGTAGGTAGAATGTAAGGTTGTGGGTGTGTATACATATGTAGTGTAGGTGTGTGAAATAAGTGTCCATGAACCTAGCTACACCATCTACATGGTAGCTGCTTGATATTAACAAATGTAGAATTATACATACTTAGACACAAACTTTATTTTTTTAGAGAAAAAAAAAAGGGTATTAAATCAAAAGATCTGCCTAAAAAGATTGTTTTCACATGTTTCTTAATAAGGAATATCTGTATACACCCTTTGCCCTTTGGTTCCATCTTTAGGTCTTATCTTTGAAAAACTAAAATTTGAATATATTTGTGTATATATATATAACTAGTAAAAATCACACTAATGACAACTGTAAACAAAGAAGAAGAAGAAGAAGTAGTAGGAGAAGAAGCATGAGAATAGTATCTTTTTGAGACTTTCTTTTCTTGGTGCTAATCTCTACAATTCCTCTAGCCAATTTGCATATCTCTATAACTAAAAGTTTAGATCTAATGAGTTTATTTGGGATTTTGGGTCTTCAGTAACAATTTTTCATTTACAAAATAATATTTTCTTCTTCTTTTAATTAGCTAAATGAGGTTTCAAAAATAGGATTTAAGGATGCGACTTAGTATTTATATAACAAGGAGAGGAAAGGAACCTAGACGTAAATTGATAAAATTTACATTTCCCAAGAAAAATTCTGAATTGAATCCCATTTGAGAAGATAATTAATTAAATTAAATAAGAGTTTTGTACAAAAATTATATAACAAAATAGTCATAAAGATTAAATTGTGTATGGCATACATAAACCATAAAAAAAAAAAAAAAAAACTCAAAAGCTTAACCGAACAAACATACAATTATATTAAAAGAAGAAGAAGAAGTACAAAGAACACATATAGAAGAAGGTATGTATGTATATATATATATATATATATGACTTACTGATTTAGGGATATTTGCATTGTCTTCTTTCCATAGAATTCAATACTAAGGTTTGCCTCCGGTGACTTGTGGCAACAAACTAGCATGAGGGTTGTTGTTGGTGGTGGCGATGATGGTGGTGCATGATGAAAAGATGGAGGATGATTAATTATGCACCACCACGATGTTTTGAAAGCTACCAAAGGAGGAATCCAAAGGGATAGCATGATCCAAAAAAACAATAAAGAAGAAGAAGAAGAGAATTATAAGAGGATTTTTTTTTTTTTTTAAGGATCAATGCGATCCCTTTGGATGCCTCCTGAAGTTGCAGTAGTTGTAGTTGAAAACCCAACAAATCAAAATCCTCAAAAACTTATCTCAATCTCATTATCTGTTTTCTCTTCTCTTTATTAATATAAGGAGAGGAAAGTGGTTTTTGAGAGTGAGAAAGAGATAGGTCTTTATTACAAAAGAGAGACCAAAGTGCTCTAACAATGACTCTTTATTAGCTTGATTTACATAATTAATTTTGAAAAATTTTTACTTACTTTTTAAAAATATTTTAAATTTATCATAAATTTAAGCAACATATCCGAAATAGTTAAAAAATTTTAAGTTATAAAATAAAAAATGGTTTTGAAAATTAAGATATTTTAATTTTAATTTTTTAATTGTAGACCCCATTCTCTAACAATCCAGACACATGGAAAAAGGTTTAAGGCAGTGGTGGGTCATGTTTCTCTTCTGAGAAATACCCCAACAAGTTGGGTGGCAAAATTTATTTAAATTGATTATATTTTGTTGTTTGTTTATTTTTATGTGAAGGGTCCATGTGGTCCAATCCATGTTCCCTTTCTTACTCCAAACCCTTTTTTTATGCTTATTTCACAAGGAATACATTCCCCAAATTTCCTTTACATTATACATATAGAAGTGTGTGTTTGCCATATGATTTGATGAGTTTTAAGATTTTTTTTTCAATTAGATTAGAATAAATTGGAATTATTATAATTAGATTTTCTGTTAGAGCATGTTAAATAATTTAAATATCGATAAATTATACAGTAAGAAACAATCTTTTCATTTTATATTAGGTAAAAATTAATTTCACAAATCAACGATGATAAAATTTAAACTTTAAATTTTATAATGCTCTCAGAATGAAATGATCATTAAATATTATTTTACTGACAAATTTTTTTTTTAAAAGATCAGAGTTTTAAAACGAATGCCTACCAATGAAATAATTATAAAAACATTAAATTTATATATATATATATATATATAAAATTAGAAATGAAAATGTCCCCATAAGTAGTTAAAGTAGCAAAAAGTGCGGACATCATGTTTTAAAAAGCAGGGTTTGAACCCCATCTCCTTCTTACTTTCCCCCATTATAGTGTTGAGAATTAACCATCTCATCTGAAGACTTAAAATGAAAAAAAAAAAAATAGAAATGGAAATATATGCCCATAGTTTATACATTGGTCTTCATGCGGTGTATATAGGTCAATGATATGATCATATGATTGACCAAATACTATATTATTAGTGGATCCAAAGCATTTGCAAGATATAGTAGGATTTTGAGGCTTCTATCAAGCATGGTCAAAGATGGACCAAATCTTTAAACACATAAATTTGTAATTTGGTCTGCCTTTAAGTCAATTATTTCTACATTCCATTGATATTTTTGCTAGACTAATTCAACTGTTCTCTTCTTATTTTTTTTTTAAAAAAATAATATTCCAAAAGATTACTGGAATGTCATTAATAGTGAAAATATCACATCATCTCTATGTGTAGCTCACTAGATTTTATGGGTGTGATTGGCATTTGGAGCATCAAATATATCACATCTACAAAGGAATCCTCTTTCATTTCAATTTTCCTTTTTTCCTTATTTATTTTGATGAATTAAGATTTTATAGGTCTATAATAGATCGATTTTTTCATTTTTAGCGTTAGTCCTAAAAAAATTTTCCAACGGTAAAAATACTTAGCGATATTTTTCTACATCGATTTAATACATTTAAAACGTTCCGGTTAGATATAAATTAAACTTTGATTGATATAAAAAGATAGCACCTCCTTGTACTAATCGAACTAACTCTCAATTTTTTTTTAACAATTAAGTGAAATGGTGAATTTCTAACACTCTAACAGAGGAGAGAAGGAGAGCGGGAGTGCGATCCCTACTCTTCACAACCGAATATCTATACTTTTTATCGCATAAACTACTCATTGAGGGACAAATTAACCCTCAATTGAGCTCATTTTAGAGATTGAATTGATAAAGAACTAGCATAGCATGTTGACATCTAATAACATTGACTATATATTACTAAGGCATGGATGCATTAGCTGCAGTAGTATTGCTGGATTATACTAAAATGAATTTAAAAAAAAAATCAAATGTAATGATTCCATAACATGCATATAAATAAGATAATGAGGTCAGAAGAATGTAGGAAATGGTATGGTGTTCTTGCTTTGGATTTCATTTCCTGTGACAGAAAGAGGAAAATAAATTAATTAGGTAGAAATGGAGAAAATGTAACTGCAACTGCAAGGACCCCAGCTATGGAGAAAATATAGGTGCACATGGATATATAGAGCCAAGGGCAAAACAAGTACCAACAAGGAAAATATTAGCTGTCAATCCAATTAATATGTACTTTGGAAATTTTAAATATTAATGAATTATATAATGATAATATATTAAAATTGCCTTTCCTTTATAGTCTAATGACTCAAGTGATGGATATTGTAAGATGAAGACATAGGTTCAATCCGCACTCTCCCTTAATCTCTCAATTATTTAAAAAAATTAAATAAAAATTAATTTTATAAATTACTAATAATAAAGTTTTAATTTTATATTTTAAAATATTTTTAAAGAAAATTTGTCTCTACATGACTTCATCACTTGATTTTTTTAAATTATTGATATTTAAAATTTATTTAATTTTGACTGATCTATTTTAACCTGGTTAGAATTATAAGAGGATAAATGTCTCCCAATAACTCAATTATAAATGTGACTACTTAAGCTTAAAAAAATATTTAAGAAAAAAATATCCTATTAGCTGATTTTAATGTTTATAGGTTACACCGCTTCCTCTTTAATCCTATCTATATTAATATTTTATTTTGAGCAACACCTATATTGATATATCTCCTATATAAACACATGTACTAACTTATAAATTTTTTTTAACCACCATTTCATTGATCAAAGCCAAACCGCTATAACAATATAAGGAACCAGGAGTAGCATGAAATATAGAGAAAGGAAAGGCACATTAATAGCCAATCCAACTACATAGCAAAATTACCGGATTTACAACTACAGAGGACAGATCATTTATTGGTAGATATAATTAATCCTGACTAACCTGTGGAAACATAGGGATAATGAAAAAAGCTGAGCTTCCTAGCAAAGATGCTGATCCTGGTGAACAGATAAACTATGGAGGAAAGAGCTTTCTTATTTCTCAAGAATGTCTCCGAAACCAGCAACTCCAGGGTTTGAGAAATGATAGCTTCCCCCTTAAAATCTTCTGAATCTCTTAAAATTGATCTTTGGATTTGATCTAGAAACCAAAATATTAACATATCAAAATAAATATCAAAATAAAGGGATAAGCCACACAAGTTTAAATTTATAACATATAAAAGGTTTATTTATAAATAAAGAAAAAAATAAATTGGTATTTGAATGATTTTATGGCCAAAATGACCAAAAAAATCAATCAAAAACCAGTAAAAGGATCAAAGAAGAAACAGATGAACAGTACTGGTGTTGAGAGAAAAACGTGTGCTGGCAAAAAACATATCAAAATGTTTATAAATTTCAAACATGGCATGAAAATAGCATATCATGTAATGGAAATGGCCAATATGTGTCAATGTGTCATTATACTAAAATGACCTACCTCCATATTGAAAATAAGGCTAAGTAGCTAGCTAGTGTATTGTCCATTTCTTTGGGAAATGCTATATGTGTTCTGATATTAATTTTTTTAGTCTAACCCCTTATTTAATTTATTTTCATTAAAAAATTTATTTCATTTGAAAATAAATTTTAAATAAAATTCATTTAAAAATAAATTTTAAATAAAATTCATTTAAAAATAAATTTTTATTAATAAAGTGTGTTTGATTTAAATGAATAATTATGAAATTCATTTCATATTTTGTTATATTATGTTTGGTATAAATCTTAAATTCAAATTTTTATCAAAAATATCCTTTTAAATATAAAGATGTTTTTAAAAATAAAAATAAAAGAGGTATTTTAGTCATTTAAAAGTATAAACTTAAAATTTGTGAAATTCATTTGAAAATTCTAACAATTTTGATAGAATTTGGTTTAATTATAATCAATTCCTACAAATTTAAAAATTTGAAATTGTAAATAAATTCTATAGAAAATTCATTTAAACCAAACATATATCATTTGGATTTACAAATGAATTTAATAAAATTTTGTGAAATTCACTTACACCAAACACACTCTTAACTATACTATACTAATGAACATAATTTCACATATCATAATTTGTTCCTCTAAGCATATGTTTGTATACATGTATACTTCTTTTTTTTTTTCTTTTTGCCACATCTCTCAAAAAAAAAAAAGGTTATTGGACAGATAAGAAAAATCATATTCTGGCTTGCTCAATACCAATGATGTTTAGAGGTTAAAAATGATAAAATTCAAACTAAAAAACCAAATAATTAGATGTAATTGCCCACTTAATTTTGTGTGCATATATAATTAACACATACTCAAATGATTTTTTTTTTTTTTGCTAGAATTAGTTTTTGAAATGTTGTTTATATAATATTTTTAGAGTTTATATATGCTATTAGTCTTGTTATGATGTTTTTTTCTGAGAGGTAAAACAAAGGGTTGTTTATATACATAATTGAATTTATCATTATAGTATAATTTAAAAATATAAATTTCTGAAGATTTTTTAAATTTTTATTTGGAATTTTTGGTGAAAATTATAAAGTACTCTTACATCGCATTGGATATGAATATAATTTTTAATCACGTTCTATGACTAGTACTAGTTTAAAAGAATAATATCTAATGGAAATTTGAATAAAAATTTTTTTGTGATTAAATATGTTTATATAAAAATTTAATAAAATTTTACACTAGCAAATAAATTTTTTTTGAATTTTTTATAAATAAAGTGTTAGAAATAATTAAATTATCAATGTAATTAATAAGTCAATGACCCCAAACTTTTGAATGAATACACATAAGTAAAAGTGATTTCTAAAAGTTAGCTAGGTGTAATGTAATAATTTCATCACTTGATTGAGCTTGTTTAATCCCCAAAATCACTGCATTTCATCACATAATGACCTTGCATAAAAGACAATTAAATTAGTAGTGATAATTAAGATGCTAGAATTATGATTTTTTTTTTCTTTTTCTTGGTGAGTAGTCAACGGTAGACAATCACTGAAAAGAGATTGAAAGCTTCTAAAATGATGATTAGTGCCACCGAAAAAGATTTAAAAAAAGCCAATTAAATTTCTATTTAATTAATTGATGGGTAAAAGATAATAAGTTGGTAAGTCATAGATTAAAATATAAGAAAAAAATTAAGTTTTGAAAGCATGTGTGTGTCATAAATTATAATTGTAAGGGAAGCATTCGGCCATTATCAATCATTGCTCATATTAATATATATATTGATTATAATTTCTATTCAAGCTACATTATTTATTTTTTAAAACATCAATATTTAAAATTTATTAAATTTTAATTAATTTAATTTTTTAATAACTAATTTAATGTGACTGTATTTATTAATTTATAGCAAATATATACAACTGTTTTTCAATAGGTAAAAAGGAATTCTTGCGTAGTTTTGTCCATTGAATTCAATTTATTTTATATTTATCTAAATATAAATTATTCATATTGAGATGTATATATAAAAATATTTATATCATCTGTCTGTCAAGATTGATAGACTGAATGTGGAGAAATGTTGCTTTATGATATGATTTTGAAGTTTAAATCTTAGCCTAGAAGATGTGAAGCAAGTGCATTTTTATTTTTTACCTTTGAACTCAAACTTGTACACAAATCAAGGATTGATGTTACATATATAAGTCAAGATAAAAATCAGGGTATTTCAGCATATGAAATTATTAAACTTGAATAATTAAACATGAATGTATGATTAATCTCATACTGCAATATATATATATATACACACGTAGTGGTTTTATCTTTTGTAATTCATATTAAATTTTATTTTCAATCTCAACCAAATTCTTTTTACAATATCTATTTATAAAATCAGTTAAGTTCTGGATATTGACCCCTATTAACCAAAATTTGATGTATTTTTATAAGAGTGATTTTTTTTTTGTCTGAACCACATATATTCAGAATTTACTGAATTTTGACTAATTCAGTTCGATTTGAGTAGAACCACAAGAACAATAAAAATTTTCTAATAATTAGTTCAACGCGACTATATGCAATAGGACTCGAATATGAGACATCGCTTAAGCGGGAACAACATCTATCAGTTGATTTCAATGATTTTTTTTTAGTAAAAGAATGAATCTATTACTGTCAAACCAAAACGTCGCTCCCATGTAGATGCCATAAAATTGCATTCATAAATATATATATATATAATTCTAAAAATAATATTTAATCGTATTCAAATATTATTTTCAACATAGGATATGATATCATTCTTGTTAGTTTCTAACTACAAAGTGAGAAAAGCTTGTTACCTAGTTTCATACTTACATATTACATATATGCGTACGTGCGCGCATGCTGCAAAATAGTATTCTCTTCTCGCATGAAATAAGCCAAGAATTGAAAAATGTTTTTGAAACTAATGCAAAGAAAAAGAACAGAAACTAGTGCTCGATCAGCTACAACAGCATAGCATCTCATATAGTCATATCAGCCATCGGATGGAGATCAGCTTCATCACTCAAAAAGGTTTCCTAGTTGACCACTTCAGATTTATGATGTATGATGCTAGATCTTGTCCACATTAACGGAGCATCAATGGACCACTAGCACAGTGCAGGCTTTCTATGGTGGTTTAGAGACCCCACACCCACCAATTTTTTAAAAAAATTTTACACTACAGATAAAAAAAAAAATCCTCTATCAAAATACATATAATAGTGGGGTAAATTTGGTTGGCGGATTCTGTCTGATACAGTGATGATTTTTGGTTGCATCTTTGGCTTGTATACATCACCAAGAGTCAATGTTCCTTCTTTGTAAGACATGAATTTTATATCCTTCCAGTTCTTGTTACCCATCTATTAGTGCATAAGGACGTTCAAGAAAGAAAAAAAGAAAAAAAGAAAAAAAAACCCTGCCAATTTGCAGCATATAGAGCCATATTTATGTATATTTTCATAGGTCATGACCTTCTTCTACTCATGGGATTTCACAATTTTATGTCAACTTCCACATACAGTTCTTTCTTGTTTGGATTCAGTGTTGGAAATTGACTCTTCAACTTAGTGGGTGCTCATGATAAGTCATCTATTTATTTACTTTTTTCTTCCTTAATTATAATTCTAAAATAAATACCAAAATTTACACCTTTTTTCATTGGTTGAACAAAAGAGAAACTACTCCAAGCAATTTGTTTAGGATATTGAGGAAAAATTATTTCATGAATTCCTTTTCTTTCTTTAAAAAGTGTATAAATTTCTCATTCATAAAAACATATGAAACCGGCTCAATCAACAATTAAAATTGTATATATTATATGAATAAAAGGTAAATTATCAAATTTTAAGTTAAAATTGTATATAGTCTGCGCTACTTTATTCTAATGGTCAAAATCCTCACAGATATCGCCTTATTATGGTAAAAAATTAAAACTGTATATATTAATTCTTTAGTCTAATGGTCAAAATACTAATTTTATAATTATATATGCATGAAAAAAATATATTAATTCTTTTAGATAATTTGGCTTTTTTTTCACCAATCATGAATTTTTCCATCATATATATTATGGATAAAGAGAGAGGCAGTCACATGAATATATTGATGATAAATTGTATTTTCCTATCATTGTTTTCTTTTTCTTTATTCAGAAATTTTCTTTCATTTGATATTATCATTTGGTGGTCCAAGCTAAGCCAGCCAACCAACTGTTTTGTTTACCCATCCTGTTACAACTATTGCTCTTCATTGGATGTTTCAAAGCCATGCATGGACCACAAAACTTCTGGCATCATTCCTTTATTACATTGGCCAAAATTCGATTTTAGTGCTCTGTCTCTAGACTTGGATCAAGAGCTCAGGACAACTACTAGATAATCATATAGATATAGCATTTTTACGTATACATGTATGTGTATGGTTATATGTATACTTTTCTTACAGTCATCTTGATTAATTTTCATGTATATCATGGTCTAGGAGTACTGAACTTTTTAACCTGCAAATGCCCAGAGACCTTATCTTCCTGGTGTCTTCAACCAAAAGTGACCCTTTTTCAAGTGAAAAAGAAAAGAAAAAGAAGTTATGGGTTGCAATAACTTTGTGCAGCTAAGTGATGAAGATATGTAGTTACTAGTTAGCCTTTTTTTTTTGGGGACCATGTCAAGTATTATCTTGATCGATATGTGGCACACTACAGAGTGCAATTTGTGTTCAGACTTGATTACTACACTTTGGTGTTTGTATATCGATGTTGACTTCTACAACAATTTGCATCAAAATGAAATAATAATGTACGAATTGTGTAGTTCAATTGCCCTGTTGGAAAAAAAAATTAATCACTAGATTTTGAGGGTGTAGAGCTAATTTTTGTTTGTATTTTATGGGAATTAATTTTCATTAATTAGTTATGAATTTAATTTCATTTGTATTTCGTGGTTGAAACTTATCTTATAGTTTTAAAACGGTGGAATTAATTTTCAGTAGTTCATAATTTTACAGTTATGAGGGTATTAAACTAATTAATTTTCGTTCACACTTCACGGTTAGAGCTGGTCCAAAGAAATTTAATTTGATGTAAATTCGAACATGCAAGCTTTCACTATAAAACATCCTGGTACTAAAAAATTTAGTGAAATTTAAGCTATTAAACCAACCTTTGAATTAGTTTAATTTGTAAAGTTAAAATGATTTATGATAACAATTTCTTTACTATAAAGTGATCTTAAAAGATGTACTAAAACCTACCAACAATTATTGAAATTAGCTGGTGTATAATTATTTTCATTTAAATTAAATTTTAAATTTAAATTTTAATATATACAATCGTGTCAGAATTTGGGGCGCAGTAGCTCTTTTTTTCCTAGTAGATGTATTACAGTTTAATGCAAATGAATAAATTTTTCTGTTTCAGTTTCAAAAAAAAATTTAAATTTTAATATATAGAATCATATTAAATTTATTATTAAAAATTATTTATCATTTTTATAATTCTATTCGAATTAAATTGAATTACTTAAAATTTAATAAATTTTAGATACCCTTAATTTAAAAGAACCATAAAAGAAGAAGTGTGAAAGAGGACTAATTTCTGAGAGGACACAAGGCAGATGAATTTTGAATGTCACATGGAGGAGGGAGGGGTCTCACAAAGGACAATTCAATAAGTGCTAAGGACGCAACAAAACCCTTTAATACCCCACTCCTAATTTGTTTGGAGTGACTTCTATAGCTTTCAGTCAGGTGTGTGTGTAAGAGAAGTGGGTCACCAAATGTCTCATCAGACATCAGATGTTAGAGGATTAACGGTATATTTGTATACAAAACTTCCATTTAATTGGAAACATGACTGAAATTTTTGAATGTGACCTGTAAATTGTTTGGGCCATGCTTTGCCTTTGGCATTATTTTACTTCTGTATCACTATGTGTACATTTTAGTTTCCATATATACATTCACTTCATATATATACATATTACATACCAACACTTGTAAGAAAAGTTTGAATTCACAGGCAGAATTAGTTAAATAATAACTTTTTTTAAAGATATTCTGAAATTTCTAGTATCATCGATTTAAAAGGAAAAAATTATTCTTATTATATAATTTATCAATATTTAAACCATATAACTTTTTCATTAATGATAAAAAAAAAAGCTTGAATACTTGTTACAAGACCAAGTTTCTATAGTTGGTTCATTGGTGACTGTATAATTCTCACAGAGCCTTGGATTCCAAACTATAAGTTATATACATGGTGAAAGTTAATAAAAGATATCAAAATAAAAGATAGTTTGTTAATGTAAACACTAAAAATTTATTTAAAAAGTTATTTCATTCAAAAATATATTTATACCAACATGTGTTAATTTAATTGACAAAAAATTGTCTTCCCTTTTAGTCTAGTGGTTCAGGTGATAGATATTATAAGGTGAGATTATAGGTTCGATTCCTCACTCCCCACTTGACCTCCCATTTGTTAAAAAAAATTGACAAAAAATTTAAATTTTCTTAGAAAAAGATTTCAGATTCGGACTTTGTGTGTGAAGAAATAAGTCTCTCTTCTTTTTCTTCTTCTTATTTATTCTTTTTATAGTTTTGGGTGATTTTTTTGTTTTGCCAAAATTCAGCCATATATCTTACTTTTTTTTTGTTTTAATATTATTAAATAAGTTATTTTGAGATTTAATCTCAAATTAATGTGGGTTTATTCCCACTTTATACTTTATTTTGGTGGTTTTTCTTAAGTATTTTTTTTTTAAATGGTTAGTTATTATTCATAGAGAAATTTATAGGAATCCAAATCTTTATTCAAATTCAAGCTTGATGTGTGATTTAGTTTTAGGTGTCTCTCCCTCCTTAGAAATTGGAGCAGAACAGTGTAGATCTACACGTATGACCCGTATCCGGTTTGTTTTTGAGTTATTGTTGTAGATTTCTTAGACTAGTTGTTTAATTAGTCTTTTAAACTTCATTTAGTTGTTAGATTTAGGTGATTTTATTGATGTTTTCTTTGCAATCTCATGTAATTTTTCCATTATTAATGAATTCAATCCGTTTGGTAAAAAATTATTAATGAATTCAACCCGTTTGATAAAAAATAAAGTGTTTAAATGAAAGTGGTACTATCAAAATTAAATTACAATATTTCATTCTGCATTTTAAACAGATATTCAATAATTGAGCTACATACCCTATGATAATATTGTTTTCAATATTCTAACTCAGAATTCACCGATGAATCTACTAAACTTTATTAATCAAATTCAATCCATAAAATACTCTTTTGCAATGACTAGTTAATTTTGAGACAAGAAGAGGTATAGTTCTTGTTGAGGACCATCCTGGGCCTCTTTTGTATAGCTCTTTTTCCCAGCTATCTTTGTCATTAGATGTTAAGTACTAAGTTCGCCGCACACTAAAAAGAAAAAAGAAAAAAACATTATTCTCAAGCCAGTGGCTTTCAGGAAGACAGGAACTCCTCTGGCCGGTGCGGCTTTTGATTACTTTTAGTAAAGGAGTGTTGCAAAATCTAAGCCATGTTAAGGACAGAACTCGTAAGCCACAAACTTTTCTTTTTGTAGCATCCCCCATTGATTTAGCCATCACAAACACTTTGGCGGGGTACTCATGCTCGCCCATAAAAGGTGATTATTGGCCCTTTGATCCACCTAATCTTTACATACATGTGCGTGGTCCTCCATATGTATATACATATATATTTTTATAGATTTTATTTTATTTTATATTTTCCGTATTTGATATTTATATAAATTCGATTGATTTAGAATTCGAACTGGATAGACTTCATAAAAGAAATATAACTCTTTTAATGTCTACTTTTTTATATGAATGTAAAACTCAAACTTAACATTTTATTTAAGAAAATTCAAACTTTTTTATTATTTGTATCAAAAAAATGTTAATTATAGATAATTTTTTTTTAGTATAGAGGAAAAACTTGGTCCATGCACTTTGGTTGGCTAGAATGCATGCACATGATCTCTTTTAGTGTTGTATAAATGTGCTTCCCTCTCTATATATGCTTGCTTGTTTATTTCCAAAGTGATGATTTTTCTTTCTTTTGTTTCTTTGCCTTTTGTTCTCCTTTCATTCTTTAAAGAAATTATATGCTTGCCATTGCTACAAAAAGTTCGTGCAAAAGATTGGACAAAGAAAAAAATAAGATTTCGAGAGCGATCGAAGGTGAACCCTAGCTAGCTAGCTAGCTTGACTTTGGACCACTTAATTGAGATGGGATATGGTTCTTTGCAGTTTTTTCTGTGATATGCTTCAACATATAATCTCTAGTTTGGATAGCTCAAATATTTCTATTCCTTGCAACAAATATTCTAAATAGAGACAGAAAATGATTTTGTGATGATATGTTCTATGTGTGTCTTTTTTTTTATGAAAAAAAAAATCAAATAATTTGAATATTGATAGATTAAATAGTAAGCATTGTTCTTTTTTATTAAATTAGGTAGAAATTAATTCATAAATTAACAACAATAAAATTTAAATTTTATATTTCATAATACTTTTGAAGATAAATGGTCACTAAATCGCTCTTACTTGACATGCTCGTGTTTGGTTTTATGTGAATAATGAACACATTTATACACATACTCTACATACATGTATACCATAGAAAAAATTACATATTTTGCATTGAAGATCTTGCTAGATCATATACTGACCTGTACATGTGATTCATGTCAAAAGGGATTTCTAATTAAAGAAGGTTGGTTAAGAGGAGCAATCAAAATAACTTAATTAGCATCTTCCATAAATGAAGGGCACAAGGAAGACAATCTTATAACAACTCAGCACCACCTTAACTAAGATAAGTGCTTTAGACTTATCCCATTGCTTGCTCCTTCAAATGAAAGAGACTCCCACAATTTCATGTCTAGCATTTAAGTTAATGGTGAAAGGGTTGGGTTGCCACTACATGCATTTTCTTTCTTGACAAAAGAAAAATGAAAAAGAAAGGCAGTGACAGGTAATGAATGAAGGGTAGGAATTTTTGCACTCTTGATAATAATTGCATTCAAATTTAACTTTATTTATAATTTAAAGGATTTAATTATCCTTAATTTAAAATAATTAAATTTTATTATTTCATTAAATTATAAAAAATATATTTTTCTCAATAATGGTCAAAATTAATAATTTGAATGCAAATAAGAGCTCTTTATAATTTTATTAAATTGTCATATTATTTTATTTTTGTGTTCAACTTATTGCTAAAATTTTATTAGAACAGTTATATTTTTTTATGAATTTAGTTGTGAAATATTAATTTTTACTTTTTTAAGTGTATTAAAGTTTCAAGTGTTTATACATGGTAAAAAAATTTCAATGATGAATTTAATTTTGAGTTTTCTATTAAATTTTTTAATAAAATGAAATTATACAACATAAAAAATTTTCATGGTGAATTTAATTTTAAGTGTATATTAATTTTTTATAAAATGGTAGAATATAATATTAAAAATATTACATGTAGTGAAAAAATAATATAAAATAAAATAATTAAAAGATATTTTAAAAATATTAATTAAGTTGATATAAATATAATTTTTGATTGAAGGGTATTAAAGTCATTGCATCTAATATAAAGATTCAAATGGAGTGCATTTATAAATGGAGGGATTGCGAAAATCTCTACCCATGAATGAATGGTACTATAGTGTATATACAATTATGTAGCTAGAGAAGTGAAAGCTTTTGTAACACAATTTTTAGCACATAAGGCAAGGTTTGGCAAGGCAATAATATAAGGCTCTGTTAAAGCAAACCAAGGTCTTGATATCAATGTCATCTTAACATACTTTTTCAAGAAAATACGTAAAGACATGACAAATTTAACTACACAGTGTAGGTTAATACATGTTACTTTTGGGTTATTTTGCTTATCATTTTGCAGTTTAGAGCTAATACCTTGTCTTGGTAGGTGTCCTGTCATTGTTCTTCATCCTAGACATTACCTGCCACTGTTCAATCTTGGTCTCACTTGAGTTGGAAGTTTAAAATTAAGAAAATAATTTAGACTAGACGAACATTATTATTATTATTATTATTAGTTGCAAGCATGAGGTGTCATCATATCGTATTGGTATGAGATTATTTTTTGAGATGTTTTCACACCATATTAATACGAGATCATGACTAATTGTTGACTCAAAAGAATTTTATCTTATAAAAATTTGGACATAAAACGTTTTGTATGAAACATTCTCATACAAAATCTCAAAGATCTTATACCGTTAAATCAATCCTTTAGTGCTAAATAAATATTATTAAATCTGTTAAAAGAAGTTAAACATAAAATCTGCTGTCAATCTTGTCAAATATTGAAGATTGATATGTAATTATTTGTTTCCTTATTTGTAGATAATTAAGCATGATTATAGGTTATAGAATAGGAACCTGATGTATCAAAATTAGTATATATATGTAATCTTTGATTGCTTTTAATAACAAAAAAAATATTATTTTTCATTCCATATTATTTCTTTTGATGGTATTAGAGCATTGCAGGTATTAGAATAAAACACAAATATCATATTTTAGCTAATTTTCATGGAAGATGATAAACCAAAAAGCATGGCTTCGGGTGTAAAATGAGACAATCTCAATCATCAGCTCTACATTCATCATTCAGATCAATCTGGTGTAAATCTTGTGCCACAATCCTTGGTGGACAACAACTATAGCACATGGAGGCAATCCATGACTATGGCTTTGACTGTCAAGAATAAAATTGGCTTATAGATGGTTCAATAAACGAACCAGATGAGAAGAATTCAAATGAACATCAACAGTTGAATCGATGCAACAATTTAGTCAAAACTTGGTTGCTAGGATCAATGTCTAAAGAAATTGCTGTCAATGTCATACATTGCAGGAGTGCTAGACAGATATGGCTGGAGTTGCAAGAGAGGCTTTCACATGTGAATGTGGTTCAACTATTCAATGTTGAGAATGAAATTCACAAATGTGTGCAAGGTAACATATCTATAGGATCTTATTTCACAAAACTAAAGGGATTATGGGATGAGCGTGATTCGCTTTTTGCTTTTCCTACATGTACTTGTGGCTAAATTAAAGAGGTGGCTATGCATTTAGAAACACAGAAAACCATGAAGTTTCTAATGGGTCTCAATGAGTCATATGCAAGTGTTCGAAGTAACACTTTGTTGCAGGATCCATTGCCTATTGTAAATAAGGCATACTCACTAGTTCTTCGTCATGAAAAATAATCAAAGGTGACAATTGGAAAGGCTCATGTACAGCTAGATACTGCTGCTTTTGCTATGAAGAACTTGAGTCGAGGGCCTGCAGAAGAACAAAAGTGTTTTAAGTGCAACAAAATAAACCACACAACAAAGAACTGTCGAGCACATCTCAAATGTAGTTTTTGCAGATGGAAAGGGCATATGGCTGAATATTGTCGCAAGAAGAAGGCGAAAATTGAGACTGAGCACAATGTAACAATTTTCAAAGGGAATCAAGCTACATCACACCTGAATATTGTCGCAAGAAGAAGGAGTTGAATTTCCCATTCATACCTGAAGAATGCCGACAAATATTGGACATGTTAAAAGCTAAATCTTCCTCTGCCAATCATGTCAGTACTTGCACAACTCATTAAGAGCTATTAGGTAAAGCTTTCTCATATGTTTCTAATGGAAAAAGGAACATTTGGATCTTGGATAGTGGGTGTACAGACCATATGATTTCTGATCCAAAATTGCTCACACACTCAAAGCCTATCCATAATCATACTGTGGAACTACCAAATGGCTCATTAGCACAAGTAACTCATATTGGCAAAGTTGTTCTATCCCCTGATCTCACTCTTGATGATGTCGTATGTGTTCCCTATTTTTGTTTTAATTTAATTTCTATCAGCAAATTAGTTCTTGATTCATCTTACATAACCATCTTTCTAAACAAATATTGTTTCATTTAGGACCTACATTCAGGGAAGATGATTGGGACGAGAATTGAAAGGGAGGGCCTGTACTATCTTGGTTTAACAAAGAGAGAAAGGTTTAACCATACCCAAATTTCAGACTCGTCTCTTTGGCATCAACGCCTTGGGCATCCCTTAACCAAAGTAACCCCATTATTTCCTTTTTCCCATTTTAAGAATAAAACTTGTAATACAAATAAGTGTTTAATCTGTCCATTGGCCAAACAGACAAGACTTCCTTTTCATTCAAGTTCCATTAGTAGTGTATCTTGTTTTGATTTGATTCATGTTGATATTTGGGGTGGCTATAAGGTAGCTTCTATTTCAGGTGCAAAATATTTTCTTACCATTATTGATGATCATAGTAGATGCACATGGGTTTACCTTATGAAGCACAAATTAGAGGCTAGAGATCTTTTGGTAAAATTCATTAACATGGCAGAAAACACTAAGGTAAAAATCATTTGTAGTGACAATGGTCCTGAATTCAGACTTGAAAGTTTTTATGCACAAAAGGGTATAATTCATCAAACAAGTTATGTTAACACACCAAAACAGAATGGAGTTGTCGAGCAAAAACATAGACATTTATTAAATATGGCATGAGCTCTTCTCATTCAAGCTAGTCTTCCTAATTGATTTTGGGTGATGCTGTCCTCACTTCAGCATATCTCATAAATCAAACACCCACTCCTCTTCTTCAAGGAAAGACTCTATATGAAAAATTATTTAGCAAGGTTCCTAATTATTCACATTTATGTCTCTTTGGCTGTTTATGTTTTGTTTCCACTCATGCACAAAATCGTTCTAAGTTTGATCCTCGAGCTTTAAAATACATTTTTCTTGGATACCCATATGGGTAGAAGGGGTACTGAGTTTTTGATGTTGACTAGAAAAGGGTATTAGTTTCAAGAGATGTCACTTTCTTTAAAACCATTTTTCCTTCCTAATAATCTGCTGCACCTCAAAATGATTCTGATGCACCAATGGTTTTATTTTCAACAATAATTCAAACTTTGATTTTGCATCTGATTTTGCATCCACACCTACCATTTCCATCACACCAGAAGAGTTATCTCCACTCACTAGAATAGATGAGTCACAAAATCTCACTATATCCACACTTAAGCATTCTTCCCCATATGTATAAGATGTACCACCCTTATCACCGTCTCATATGCAAAATGAAACACCTACAACCTTACCTACTCAACCACTTCATTGTAGTAGTCGATCTACCAAAGCTCCACAATACTTGTAGGACTTTCATGTTGACATGGCCCTCCCTTTAAGGTCCAAACCATCATCATCCACGAACTTGGTCAAACATTCAGGTACTGCTCATCCTCTTTCTTATTTCTTGTCCTGTGATAAACTTTCTCCTAACCATAAAGCCTATGCTATAAACTTTCTCCTAACCATAAAGCCTATGCTACTTAACTTACTCTTCTAAAGGAACGTCTACTAGTTATCCACAGGCTGTTAAAGATCCAAATTGGCGTAAAGCCATGCAACATGAGATCACTATATTGTAGAGTAATGGGACTTGGAGTTTAGTGCCATTACCATCTCATAAGCGACCAATCAGTTACAAATGGGTGTATAAAATAAAAATCAAAGCTGATTGGACAATTGAACGGTATAAAGCCCGATTGGTAGCTAAGGGTTACAGTCAGGTTGAAGGGGTTGATTACAGGGAAACTTTTGTACCGGTGGCTAAAATGGTAACAATTCTAGCATTGCTTAGTATTGCGGCATTGCGTGGTTGGCATTTACATCAATTAGATGTTTATGACATATTTTTGAATAGTGACCTTGATGAGGAAGTGTACGTGTCCTTGCCTCTTAGTTTCGGACAAAAGGGGGAGAACTGTGTTTGTAAACTTCATAAGTCACTATATGGATTAAAGTAAGCTTCCAGGTAATGGTTCATGAAGTTGTCTAATGCACTCAAAGCTACAGGATTCCAACAATCACTTTCTAATTATTCCTTATTCATTCGAAGTCAACAAGGTAGTTTCTTAGCACTACTTATATGTGTTGATGATGTGATATTGGCTAAAAATGATTTGTAGGACATAGAAGACACTAAGCTTTTCTTATCCAAGCAATTCAAACTCAAAGATTTGGGATATATAACTCAAATATTTCCTTGGCATAGAGGTTGCAAGGTCACGACACAAAATTAGTTTATTACAAGGAAAATATGCCTTGGAAATATTGGATGATGTCGGATTCTTAGGTGCTAAACCTTCTCGATTCCCTGTTGAACAAAACATATCACTCATAAAATTTGATGGGAAGGTTTTAGATGATGCGTCAATATACAAAAGGTTAGTTGGAAGGTTAATTTAGTTAACCATAACTAGACCAGACCTTACTTATGTTGTTCATATATTGAGTCAGTTTATGGACAAGCCTCGACAACCAAATTTGGAAGTAGCTCACAAAGTGCTTAGATACATCAAACAAACACCTAGGCAAGGTATCTTGTTACCGTCTACTGGTTCACTACAATTACAAGCATTTTGTGATGCTGATTGGGCTCGTCGTAATGACACAAGAAGGTCTATTACAGGTTATTATATTCTACTTGGTCAAGCACTGGTCTCTTAGAGGACTAAGAAACAAACAATGGTGTCACATTCAAGTACAGAGGTAGAGTATCAATCTATGGCCACTATATCTTGTAAGGTTACATGGTTGAAAAATATCTTAAAAGATTTAAAGGTGAGCCATACACAGCCAGTGACTTTATTTTGTGATAATCAAGTTGCCATGCATATAGCATCGAACCCAGTTTTTCATGAACAGACCAAACATGTAGAAATATATTGTCACTTCATACGTGAAAAGATTCAAAAAGGAATGATTCGAACAACTCATATTTGAAGTGCAAACTAACCAGCAGATTTGTTTACTAAGTGTAAGTGGCGGCGTCTAGTGCGCGCCCAAGTGTTTGGCGACCACGACTCTGTATGAGCTTGAGGCCCACTTGGAGATACATAATGGGCTTATGGCCCAAAGTGGAGATGGAGTCATCACTTGGATGAAAATTAGGACACACTGTATAGCAACTAGATTCCACGGAGGTTCCTAGAAGCCGTCATCAGAGCTCAGGTTCGGAAACTGGGTATGGGCTTTTGGAATGCCCACCTAACCTTGCAGTTAGCCTCCGTGTGTGTTTCGTATTTTATTACCTTTGATTATTTCCTTATTATCATTTGAATTGTAGTCATTTCCAATTTTACATGTTCAATGTCTAAGTTTGCACATTAGTACTTTTTCATGCTTATTAACCCAACACTTATTACAAGTAATGGTAACAAATGTATAATCATACATTCAAATGAAAGGAGGAAGGATTAAGGATTACAATCTTTTAATTATACGAATAAAATAAATGGAAAATAAACCAAAAATAAAGCCTCTCAAGAACTAATTAAGGAATAAAACATTCCTTAATTGAAAATCGTGTTAAAATCTTGCAATAAATAAGAATTAGTCCTTTTTCACAAAACAACAATTATCACCTACAAAAGAAACCAAGTTAAATCTATAAAAAAATAAACATAAATACTCATTTAAACATAAATCAACACTTAGTTAAGCCTAATATCATGATGATTACATGCAGGGTGAAAATATTACCTGAAATAAATGCATAGGAAATGCAACTCATGCAAAATAAACACTAGGACTTAAAGTTAAATCAAGCAAGATTCTAGCAGAGAGGCAACGCCTCTTCATAGAGGCGTCGCCTCTTGGTTAAGAGGCGACTTAGAATCGCCTCAATGTGAAGGGGCGATGTTTCATTGAAGAGACGTTGCCACTTCAACAGTAGCACATAAATTCATACGTTTCTTAAATCCAAAGCAACTTCAATACACATGCAAATAAGCACAAACTTATAACAAAAACTCAATATTTCACATGTTAAGGCCTTCAATATAATCTCACATAAGCAATAAACATAAAAACAAGTACGAAAATCCAAGAAATTAAACTTTCATATAGAGTAAATCACTTTAAGCTTAAAAGTAGGGGTTCTCACTGATTTGAACACGTTTAATGCTCCTAACTGAGCCCTCAGAGCTTGATTTGTTGTTTTAGATACCGTGAATGCAAGAAAGCCTTCTTTTTTCCCAAGAAAATGAACTCTTTCAACTAGGAACTCCCTTTTTTCTCTTCTTTCCCTTTTCCTCTTATTTTTCTCTTAAGAACGTTTCTTTTCTTCCTTTTTTTTCTTCTCTAAAAATGGCCCCCTTCTTAAAACTAGCCCCTCTACCCCTTCTTAAGCTTCCCTCTTTTGCCTTTCTCATTTTCTTAAAAAATCCAAGCTAAAAATGTCCGCTTTGCATTTTCATCATTACATTCACCTTTCCAGTCGCATTTTTGCCTTCAAAGTCCTCATTTCATGCATAAATCTTCAGATATGTAATATGGTGGGTCCCCCTTGGTTTAATGCAGCCATAAATGATATTTAATGCAACAGAGGTCAGCTACAAAGAGGCGTCGCTGGCCTTTAGGCCAAACGGGCTTTTGGGCTTGAATTTGGTATTTGGAACTTGGTTTGGTGTTTTAGGCTTAATTAAGGGTTTTGGACTTAAACTAGGTATTTTAGGCTCTCGAGTCCATTTTTGAAAAAAGTTTCAGACCTTTTTACATTCAATAGCCATACTATCTCATCATTGGACTTTTATTGCGAGCCGATCAAACCGAGGGTATCCACACTAAGCCATTGAGTACTACACAATTTGAAGTTTTACTTAGCAAGTTGGGTGTCATTAACATACACTCTAACTTGAGGGGGAGTGTTGAAGGAAGTCAAATACAAAATCTGTTGTCAGCCTTGTCAAATATTGAAGATTGATATATAATTATTTGTTTCCTTATTTGTAAATAATTAAGCATGATTATAGTCTATAGAATAGGAACCTGATGTATCAAAATTAGTATATATATGTAATCTTTGATTGCTTTGAACAACAGAAAACATTATTTTTCATTCCATATTATTTCTTTTCACAATGACCATTGGATTAGTTGACAGGAAAATGTTTCTGTTTAAGCGATGTTTTAGGTTTCAGTCAAGTTATATGTAGATTACAGTCACGTTAAATTAATTATTTTTTTTGAAGCACACGTTAAATTAATTGTTAATAAATTTTTACCTTTTTTGTAGTACTATTTAGATCAAACCAAATTAATTGGATAAATTTTTGGATATCAAAGGCTAAAGAAAAAAAAATATTAACCAACAACTGTTGGGATCAATTGGTAGGGGATTATTCATGCTTAAGTGAGGTTTCAGATTCGAGTCATAGTATATGCAACCACGTTGAATTAATTATTAGGAGGCTTTTACTATTTTTGTGATCTTACCCGAATCAAATCAGATTATTCAAAGTTCAGTGGGCTCTAGATGTCATAGTTTTAAAGAAAATTATTAAGCTATATATCACTGAGTTACTAGAGGTTACTAGCATGGGCTGTACCGAACAAGGCCTAAATTTCAAGGGATTTTTACAAAAATACCCTTTTTTATATATGATTTTCAACAAAATATCCACTTTTTGTAAAATATTACACGCGTGCCCAATTTGTATTAAAAATTACATGTTTGTCCTTTTTTTCTTTCATCATTTTCGTTCATCATAATCTTCCTACGTGTTCTTCTTTCTTTTTTTTTTCTTCCTTTTTTTAAAAGAAAAGATAGGAGGCTGTGACTATGTCTATCCAAAGTAATATTTTATTAACTCTTCTTCTTCCATATGGAATGCAAAGCCTTTTTTTTCCTTTGCTTTCTGTTTTAACCTGTTGTTGTTTCTGCATTTTTGTGCTCACAATCTATTCAAAGCTTATTACTTTTTTTATTTGCGACAAAAATACCCTTCTCAGGAAGCAAAAGTCTCAATTTTTTGTGCATGCAAGTACCCAACTTGGTTTGGTTTTTTAGGTAAAGTTCTTCCCTTTGATTTTTTGCTTTTTTATATGCAAAGGTGATTTTCATATTAGGATTTTTGAGGTCATGTGGAAAGGAGAATTTTTGGTCTGAGGTGAGAATTTAGGTCTTGATTTTGAAGGATTTCACAGTTTTAGTACACTGTTAGCTTATGTTTTTTTTGCTTTGTAGTTGATTTCAGCTTTAAAGTATTCCCATCTAAAATTAAAACCACTAATGGATTATCTAAACATATAGACAATAGCAAGACAAAATCAACATCAAATTGTTTAAAACGATAGACAAAGTTGCGCAAAGATTGTACCTTTAAGTTCATCGGCAATGGTAGTGAGATAGTGATCAAGCTTAGTGGTTGCTGCTTCTCTAGTAAGTTCAGTTTGCCGGAAAGTGACATCATCAATGATGTTAAGGCATTGAAAAGCAGAGGACTTGAGAGATTGAGGCCATGAGAGGCCATAAAGGGAATCAGAAGCTTTTGAATAAGCAAAATCAAGAAGCTGAGTACCGGTGAGATTGACAATGGAGTTAGGCAAAGATAGGCAAAGACATTTGAGGTGGGTTCCATCTAGGATAGTCATGTCACCACCTTTCGACATTTTTTTTTTCTGAACAGAAATAAAGTTTTCAAAGCTTTCTAGTTTTGGTTTAGAGAAGAAGACGATGTCTTTGGTAATAAGAGAATGAAGATGACTTCACAATATACTAGAGTTGGCTCCAAATGCCAATACATAAGTTTTTTTATTATTGAATTAATTTTTTGTTATTGCTGATGAAGATAACATTTGGGCATGAGTGGCAGCAACAATATTATTTGTGCACCATGTACTACTTCTACATGGGTTGTTGGCTATGATGAGGAATGTGCCAAAATGCTAATATGAGGCTATATTTTTCCTACACTTTTCTTTGGCAGCTTTGTTTAATTTGGATAAATATATAGAACTGAAAGCTTTGTGCTTTATTGATTTGATACTGAGATTTTAACCAATCGTTAACTGATAATCTGATATAATAGTTACAAAGAAATTAAAGAAAACAGTCACAATCTTGATAAGTAAACAGTCAAGTGCATCTGTGTTTGAGTGTAATTGTTAAAATATGCATATGCTCCGAATATACTAAAAAATTTAGATCAATATTTTTTGTTTTAAATTTATATTTTATTATTAAATTATATGAATAATATACTAATCGTATACTATTCATATATTATTTATACATATTGTGTGTTTATTACAATAATACAAACAACATTTAACATTTTTTTACTGCCAGATATAGTTTATTAAAAATTAAAAACAGTATCTGATATTGTTTGTTGAAATAGGTTGTTGAAAATGCAAAATATGTGGCATATTCATTATTCAGTTAACTACATTTTTGAATATTATCTTAATATTTTCTGAATATTATTCGTATATGTTGAAAGTGCAAAACATGTGTCATATCATTATTCAACATTTTTGAATATTATCCAAATGTTTTCTGAATATTATTTGTATATGTTGAAAGTGCAAAACATGTCATATCATTATTCAACATTGTTGAATATTATCCAAATATTTTCTGAATCTTATTCTTATATGTTGAACATGCACAACATGTGTCATATTCATTATTCAACATTTTTGAATATTATCCATAATTTTTGGAATCTTATTTGTATATTTTGAACATGCAAAACAAGTGTTATATTCATTATTTAGTTATATACATTTTTGAATATTATTCGTATTGTAGACGGCGGGGTTTAGTGCGTGCCCAAGTTTATTGCAACCGCGACACTGTTTGAGCTCAGGGCTCTGGGGAACACACTAACCATTATCACAAAGACATGACGTGGAGATGAGGAGTCGCCACCCAGGGTAATAACTGGGACAAATCGAAGGTGGTGGTAACTCGATTCTCTAATACAAGCTAGCACTACAACCAGGAGTTCTGGAAACAGAATGCCAACTTCTTTTAGTCTTGTGTTCATTTAGAACTATTTTATGAATTACTATCTTATTTTCTAATTACATGCAATTTCATTAAACCCTAATTGGACATCCATCTAACCTTAAGGCAACAAATCCATGAAAAAACACATAAAAAATGCATTCAAGTTGTAACGTCCCTAAATCTAAACTACATTTGATTTTAATTTAAGTTAACTAAATCTACGCATTTTATTTACAAGGAAAATGGAATTAAAAGTGGGCCTACATGTTGATAATTAGTGAGCCTAAATCTATTTATTTTAATTCTAAAGAAAATGGGCCTAAGTCTATTAAAATTTAAAAGAAAAAGAAATAAATTAGTGGACTTAATTTTAATCAATTTTAATTAAATGAAATTATCCTAAGTTTACAAATTATGAAGAAGACTTTATTAACGGGCTTAGCTAAGTCCAAGTTAAGTTTAATTAACTAAAAAAATGGGCCTAAAATCTAAATTAACCTAAATAGGCCTAAGTTGATTTTAAAGTTAATTAAACCTGAATTTAATTTTAAAGGCCTATTTTATTATTGAGTTAGACCTACAAGTGAGTTTGAGGCCCAAAACGAATTAAAATAACAAAAAAACCCAAAATAATAAAAATAAAAATAAGAAACAAACCCAAAATAATAAAAATAAAAATAACAAATTAACAACAAGCATTTTGTGATATTTCTAACCCTAATTTTAATTACATACAACCTAAATTAATCTAAAGCCACCATTGATTTTAATTAAAATTTATCAAATAAACCTAATTTACTAATTGATTTTAAAGTGCAGAAAAAATAAAGATTTTACTATATTCCCACTAATGGGGCTATTATAACAACTACTATTGAAAAATTGAAATAAATTAAAATACAAACCCAAAGCTTAGATAAAATAAAATAATACAAATAAATAAACCTAAAGGAATTACACAAAATAGATACAGGATTTAATCCATGAAATTCCATGGATCTTCATGGTTGGCCTTGTCTCCGCCCCTCCTTTTAAGTTACTCCCACCATCATGAAACATAAACAAACAAAAAAATAAATAAATCAAAAAAATAAGATCAAATAAAATAAAAATAAAATAAACCAAATAAAAAAGAAAAAGGAGTAGAAGAGGAGACAATTTTATAGATGCAGTATTGATTCCCCTCAGAAAGTGATCATCATTGATGAAAGTCTGTGGCTTTTGTTATGTTGGTATGTGATTTTGATTTATTTGGATTTGATTCACGGCTAAAACTTAAAAAAAAGGTATGTGAAAATTAAAGAAAAGTGGGTGTGTTTTGGCTGACGGCTAAGAATCAGAATAGTATAGAGAAAAGAAAATAAAAAACCCTAGCCTCCTCCTGTGAAAAGAAAAATACGTATATATATAAATACAATCATGTAACCCTAATATGATTACAGGATAAAAATAAAATAAAATAAATTATTTTTTATTATTTATCTAAAAAAATCAATTTATCCAGACATTTATCTAATAAAATAA
The DNA here is from genome assembly GCA_949671775.1 of Mallotus repandus. Lineage (NCBI taxonomy): Eukaryota > Viridiplantae > Streptophyta > Magnoliopsida > Malpighiales > Euphorbiaceae > Mallotus > Mallotus repandus. Next base: position 39,528 of record CATIWM010379713.1, read on the forward strand.
AATATTTATCAAAATAACAACTAATCAAAATCTATGGATAAATAACAAATAAATAAATAATATATATAAAAGTAAATAAATAAAATTTACAAAAAAAACAAACAAACACGGAACGGAAGGCCATTTGGCCACTTTTCACTCAAAATAATTTGATTTTGGCCAACTTCGATCCTTTTCTTTTTTTTTTAAATTTTTTTTTTTGCTTTTGAAAAAAAAAATTTTGAATTTTTTTTATATATATTTTTTTAAAATTCATTAAAAAGATAAATAAAATAAGTAAAATTTCAAATAAATCTTAAAAATAATTTACAATTTAATTCAAAACCAATAAATCAGATCCAATAAGTCTAATTTCATAGTCTATTTTTATCATTGGGTCCTCTGTTATATGATCTGAATATAATAAGTATCTGAAACTCAAAAAAAGTATTTAAAAATAAGAACAGTATTTGAAATTGAAAACAATATCTCAATCTCATAAAAACAATATCACAATATGATAATTTCAGTAAGTATATATTGTTAGAAAAATTATCAAAAAAATAGTTGGCCTTGAGTAATAAATTTCAAATATAATCATATTCAATTAATTAAAAAAAATAAAAATAATTGATATATGCATATCTATTAATTTCAATCCAAGTGCCCATTTTTTTCAAATGTATGAAACTTGAAAAATATGTTTCATTTATTTCTATTTTATTATTTGTGTATTTTAGTTTAAATATACATATTCATATTTTAAAATATTTTTCTAGGATATTTGAAACTTTAATTATTTATTAAAAAGAGAAAAAAAAATAAAGAAAAAAAAAATAACCGAGAAAAAAGAATAAATTAAAAAGGAGAGAAAAAATAAAAATTAAAAAATTAAAAGAGAAGAATAACATAGAAAAAAAAGGAATAAAAAGGAATAAAAATAAAATAA